>JAXQGN010000290.1:0-38046 GCA_037039805.1 Irpex sp. M6601 | reverse complement strand
AGCAGCTAATCGCAAGACGCGTCAGTGTGCATGCGCGTGCATGTGTAAAAGTTAGCATTGGCTATATAGTATTATTATATTACGTTACTTATATCTGCCCCATGGCTGAGTTGGTTACAGCGTCCGACTGTTAAGGCTTGAACTCCCGCAATCGGAAGGTCGTGAGTTCGAGCCTCACTGGGGCAGTCTTTTTTCCTTCCTACTCTTTTGCGTTGCAATAGCTCTCAATTCCATCAGGAAACATCGTGGAAGTGTTCGCCAAGCCGTGTCGTACATGGCGATTCTACGAGCAATCAAGCGCTCAATCAATTTAGGTTCCCTCAGGGTAATTGTTACGCAAGGATCGCGCTGCGCAATGCACACTCTCACACGAGATGAATAACGACATTGACGCAAGGATAGGCTTTATGGCATCTACCCAGAGTTCCGTGGCCCTGTTGCCGTACTTGCGAGTCCCCTGTCCACAGACATCATTCCCGTGGGCAGATGATCATTCTTCTGCATTCACTCGTAGGTTTCCAAGGAGTTCGAACAGTGTTCCAAGGATGCACCGCACAGAATTGCGGAGAGAGTGTGAGCTGTGCGGGAGAGTGCGGTCACAAGGGCCTTGGGAGGATCACCTTCTGGCTGGTCTCGTGCGCACTAGGCTATTTGGCTCTGGCACACCGCGCCCGGCTCGTTCCCAGCTCATTGCTTTAAACACTCTTGCCCTGCTCTTTCTTGTCCTCTGTCTCTTTCTCTCTGTGCTCGCATAGTTGCGAATAATTCCGTAAGTATAGCAGCCAAGTACAGTAATAATCATGAAAGCTGAAAGGAGTAGAAAGCGCCCATAGTACATCCGCCGTCGATCTCCCGAGTCCCGACATCGACTCATTCGACCACGACCGCCGCCGTCTGCAGCCCGTTCTGCAGCCCACACAACTAGCAACACCCCAGTGCTCATCGTCGTACATGTTCTGCGCAGATCTCACCCTCCTCTTCGAGAGAGAATCTGCAAAACTGCCTATCTGCCTCCGTCGCCCGCTCTTCTCGCTCTCCATCAAGACCACCGCGTCCCTCGCCGCCCCATCACGAACGTAGAGACATGGCGTCCAGGCCGACTCGTTCAGCAAGCATCCCCATTCCCGGCAATGCAGCTCGCAGCATCGAGTCTGTGATCGCCATACCATTCTCCACGACCCCAACGACTCGACCCCGTCTCGTAAGTGGCGGCAGTGCTCGCGCAGCAGTCGCCCACAGTCCAGAGAGGATGGTCGCAGGCCGCATCGCAGCCCCTACTACACCGGTGCGTACGCTCTCAGGAGGCTACGCAGCAGCCCTCCATCGAGGCCCACCATCGCACTCACCAACGACGCCCGTCTTCGAGCCACGCATCATCCGCGCAACGAGCTCACCAGGCCACACAGTCGACACCTCCACCTGCGTGCCCACCTCGCTCACCCGCACACGCCGCCCCAGCGTGCCCCGCGTCCCCAGCGTATCCACCACGAATCTCCCTTCGCCCGTCTCCCGCCCCTCCGTCGCCCTTCCCACCTCCCACACATCCGCCTCCGCCGCCCCGCAGGCCCCTCCCTTCGGACGTCCTTCCTATCTCGAGCAGACTTCCCTGCGCGACCTTCTGTACACCGACGCCCCGCCCCCGAGACCGACTAACCCGCTGACGTCAGAGTTGGCCCATCACGGGCAGACCTCGTGGGTTAGCACGCCCCCTCCGGCGCCTTATCCGTACTTGAGGCGGGATCGAAGCCCGAGTGTTGAGACGGACGAGGATAGCAGTGTCACCCCGCCGCCTCACAGTGTGCGTGCAACGCCTGCACCTCCGCCTGTGCCCAGTGCGCTTCTTACGAATCCGGTGTTGCGTCTGCCGACTCGGTGGAACGAGCAGGATAGGCATCCCTCCCTGACGGTGTCGAGCGATGGACGGGAGTTGACTTTCTATGGTATGTTGTGGAATGTGTGCCCGTGCGACTATGGATCTGACTCTACTCAGGCCCTTCGTGTATAGGTGAACGTGACTCTGCTGCTGCACGCGCAAATAATCCTATCCCGCCCGCATGTGGCATATACTACTACGAAGTCGAAATCCTCCAGAAGCCCGGCGGAAACAAGGGGTACGCGCATCTATACTTCTAACCAATGCACTAGATTGACAGGTTTTTTACAGGCATATAAGCATTGGGTACGTTCCCCATTCCCCAATGCATGCAGTTCTCTAACCGTTACACAGGTTCGCTGCCCCAGAAGTTCGCTATTCGCGTTTGCCCGGATGGGAGAAGCATTCGTGGGGGTATCATGCCGATGACGGATGCGCGTTCGATGGACACCACAAGGAGGGCCAGTCGTACGGCCCGACGTTTGACAGTAGGTTACACTTTCATTCATTCTTGCCCGGACCGACCTTCTCATTCACTATTCTCTCTATGTATACATAGCGGGTGATGTGATCGGGTGCGGTATCGACTTTTCTCAGAATAGAGCGTTCTACACTAAGAACGGGGCTTTCCTCGGTAGGGCACTTGACCATTTTGATGTAACTGAACGCTAACACCAATGCAGGGATGGTATTCGAGAACGTCGGCAAGGGCATCGACCTATACCCCGCCATAGGCCTACGGCACACCTCCGAGTCCATCCGCGTCAACTTCGGACATACAAAGTTCCAATACGCCATCAACGAGCACGTCGACGTGCAGCGGAACAACGTCTGGGCGGGCATACAGTCCACTCCTATCGACTGGGACTTGTTGAACGGGAAGGACACGTCAGAGGACGACGAAGGCGGTGAGGATGGTGGAAGAAGTTCTGGTGGTGGTGTGAGTGGAGGGGCGTTGGAGGAGGAGAGGATGAAGGCGCCGTTGAGGCAGCTTGTGCTGTCGTATTTGGCGCACCATGGGTATGCGAAGACGGCGAGGGCGTTCCAGGAGCAGTGTGAAGGTGCCAGGCGTGCTTCTGGCTCTGGGGATCACACCATGGACGTCACATCAGGAGCAGGGGCGTCGTCGCCTTCGTCGTTGGACGCTGAGTACGACTTGCGAACGCGGATCGAGGTGATCAACTCCGTGTTGAAGGGAGACGTGGACACTGCGATCGCGCTGACGCGGGACCACCACCCTTCGGTGCTCGAGCGCGAGCAGGGGCTGATGTTGTTCAAGCTACGATGTCGCAAGTTCGTAGAGCTCATCCTCCAGGCGAGCGACGCGTTGAAGAAGGTGCAGGCCGAGCAGGCTGCGGTGGAGGAGCAGGAACATAGGCAGGCGCAGCAGTTGGCTGCGTACGAACGGGCGATGGCGGATGCGGATGCGTTGGAGTCGGGCGTCGCGATGGATGTGGACGACGACGCTCGTCCCTCTATCAGAACGTCCGAGACATCTACATCTGCATCTTCTCCCACCCCACCACCACCCCCAACAAGACCCTCCCGACGACACTCTCCCCACCCTCCCACTCCCTCTTCGTTGGCGGCAAAGGCGGCGCTGCACACCGCCATCGAGTACGGACAGAAGCTGGAGGCGGACTATAAGACGGACGGGAGGGCGGAGGTGAGGGGGCATTTGAAGAGGACGTTTGGGGTCGTTGCGTATGCGGATCCTATTGCGGCGGGGGGAGAGGTGGCGGAGATGGCCGGGCAGGAGGCGAGGGCAAGGCTTGCTAATGAGTTGAATCAGGCTATTCTTGGTGAGTGTTGAGTGCTCTGATTTTTCCCCAAAAAGTGAAGGATGTGTGCTGATTTGGTACGCAGAGTCGCAAGGCAAGCCGGCGCATCCGGCGTTGGAGACGTTGTACAGGCAGACTGCGGCTGTGGTCGTGCAGCTCGGCTTGCTCGGCGTGGGGCAGGCTGCGTTTGCAGATATGTTGAAGGAGTTCTTGGAGTCGTAGGTACCGTTTTCAGCGGCGCAGTTGTGCTTTCTCAGACTGTATGCTTGTGTGATGATAATCGAGGTATGATGTACGTTAGGTATCATTGTTGCTGCTATGTAGTTGTATCGTTTTCATCTGGATTTTTTTGTGCTCGTTGACGCTATTTTTCTGCTGCTTTTCTGTCAAGTCATTGCAATGTGCTAGTAGTCAAGTTAAAGTCACTCCCATCTCATACCATTTCCCCAAGCCCGAGTGGAAGCGTCATCTAGATGTGTGCCCGAACCCAAAGCTGGTGAACTGGCATCGAGAACTCGTCTACATGACTTGCCGTGGCGAGAAATCGCAGCACGGTGATCTCAGTGTACAAGCTGATCCACTGCACCTGCCTTTCTGGGCTTGTCACTTTCCCTGTGCGATACGAAATCTGATTGGCTGGTGTATTCCGCATCGGTTCGCCGACGGTAGCTTTTTGCTCTGCACCCCGCTCTTCGTCTCCCACGTTGCTAATTACTGAGGTCTTGACACTGGCTCTTGCAACTAACTCACTGCGTCACTGCGTGTTTGCACCGAGCTCAACATGCATCCGAGATTCTGGATTCCCACCTAGCATACTCTCGGTCACTCTCCTGGCCAGATATACGCATATGTTCTTCGCTTCACGGCCACCATCAAAGAATCTGTGTTGGCAGATGTAGTTGCATTGCAGACTGCTCCGCTTCCGCCTGTGCCTGACGTCACATAAACAAGGACGAATATATCATACTTATGTGCTACGAAGGCTGTTATTACGAGGGTGCGTCGTATCTGTGTCTTTTCTGCTTTGCTAATCAAGCGTGATGCTCTACAACGCGACGCTTGTGTTCAGAATCCGGACGCCAAGCACGCGTGCGGATGCGGAGGGTCCTCAGGCTTCACTGTCGCATCATGAATACTTGACTCATAACGTATATCCCTTCTGAATCCATACTAAGCACAAGAGATCTCCATGCATTGATACCTAGCACGTATTCGAACCTATGGTTAATGCGTTCTATCGTCTCTAGCGCTATGACATGGTGTTCTCACCTCTACCAAGCTATAGAGCAGGAACTGCAATGTCTGCACTCGTTCACAGCACTTTGTAATCAACTTCAAACCCTCGATGGATGCATGGCCGTAGGGGAAGTTGGTATTAGTTAGGTGAGTCAAGGGCAGAGAGCTCATGGCCGTCGTGTTGAGGAGCTGATATTTCAAGTATCTGTTTCAGTGTATTTTTGATGTTACTCACTCCTCGGGATCTATGATTATCCTTGTGAATTGTATGTTAACGAGGAGTGAACGTCAAGCAGCCGCAAGTTGTATCTATCACGACCCGAACGTACGATGCGGCGGATACCCCAACTGACAAATTAGATGTACTCACGGATTGACCTGTGTGCGCATTGTGACATGGTGGCTGCAACAAGTGTCTAGGCTGCGGGCGGCGCAAAACTCCCGAAGGTGCTATATAGATCCATGAATGCGATAGACGTAGCTGATGGAAGCTTCAGGGCAACTAGGGAACAAGATAGATCATCTCTAACGCAAGTGTTCCGACGCGTGCTGTGAGAGGTGCACCTACGCCGCTTTATTGATCGACCGGTCTACGTCGTATAAATGGCTTTATCGTTACTGATGAAGCCCTCAGTAGACAAACGTGTAGAAAGCTCGTTTGACGCATTGCAATCGTATTTATTTCCACTACGGTGCGTGAATACATACTTACACCGTTATCATCTGCTTTACAATAAATGCAGACACGGATATATCACGTACATCCATTGTACTGGAACGCTGGACCTGATTACAGTACTCGCACAGCTGACAACATCTTTGAGGATTGAGCGTAGTTCCCAGCCTGACGCTCGGGACTGACGCTCGAATGTGCGTCTTCCCAGGTTCATTACATGTAAGGCGGACATCACCAGTGCTATCGATGTCGGAACTTTACGTGACGAAGGCGTGGCACATCCCCTTGCATCTTTATCGTCTCCTCCACCATCGCACTACGCATTATACTCATCACATTGCCATGTCATTCCGTCTCAAACGGCACAGCTCGACCGATGTTGATGCAGGTCGGAGCACTCCCAGACCGAGAGAAGAAGACAATACAAACACTGTGAAGGAGACACTCAAGGTACTGCTACTGGCTACTGCGGAGGCATCGGACGCGTTCCCTCCCCTCAAGACTGTGGCTAATGGCCTGAAGTTCGTTATGAACACTTTCGAGGTGAACTCATGTTTTGATCGCCAGCGGGGACGAATAATTGCTGATTGCTGTGGTAGAGGACTGGAGACAATCTTGCTGCTGTCGTAAAATTGCAAAGGAGAATCGAAAAGCTAATGGAGGTGGCAAGACGGGTAGAAGATGACGAGGAGCGCCGTCTCAAGTTGACCAAGTGCGTTCAGGAAATGACGCCGATTTGCTGAATGTTTGCTAACAGGCTTGTAATATCTGTGATTTACACGATAGGGACCTCGTTAGCATCACAGATAGACTTTGCTTCGTTGCACAGCAGAGGGCTATCGAGCGACTCTTGAACTCGTCCAAGCAGGCTGAGCTCCTTCGTGAGTTTGTCGCTGGTGTCGAAGAAACTCTATCAAATTATCAGGTATCGCCTTCATAAATACATCATTATCATGCACTAATATGAGATGGTAGTTAACTCTCTTACAAGACGTATATAGAAACATTGACGAATTGAAAGTGAGCACAGATGCCATTCCGACCCGTCTTTCATATGTTTACTCTTGATTTGCAGGCAGCAGGCAGGTATCAACGCAGTCTATTTAAATATCGCAGCACGTTAACCAGTCATAGATGAGCGAAATTTGTTGGACAAATTGACTAGGGCGAAGGATGCGGGATACAAAAGTGGTGACAGCCGCTCGACCTGTTTACAAGGAACCAGGACATGCGTACTCGGCAAACTTCAGGAGTGGGCTGCCAATCCAGACGCACAGCAGGTTTACTGGCTCAACGGACACGCTGGAAGCGGGAAATCCACGATAGCGCAGAGTTTCGCAAAATTACTCTCTCTCACCGAGGAGCTCGGAGCAAGTTTCTTCTGCTCAAGAGACTCGCAGCGCAAGAGCGATGTGAAGATGATTTTGCCGACTATTGCGTACCAGCTCTCGATGGCGAATAATATTGACTCTCCCAGATACAGAAGAGCAGTCTTGCGCGCCCTGAAAGACAACCGAGATATTGCGTCTTTCTCTTTGCGTAATCAAATGGACGAACTCATTATAAGCCCAGTCAAGGAGTCGAACTTGACAACGGTCATCATCGTAGATGCTCTGGACGAGTGCAGTGACCCCGATACCACTTCGATATTCCTCGACATACTTCTGAATTCCATCACCCGCATACGGTCTATCAAGGTTCTTATCACCAGTCGCCCGGAGCGGCACATCCATCTCACTTTCCGGTTACACCACCCGTCTCCTATGGCGGACGTGCTTGTTCTCCACGAGTGCGAAGCTGAGTTTGTGAACGCCGATATCTATTTATTCCTCCGCACAAAGCTCGATATCCTTGCATGCTCCCGTCGACTTGATCTCGGAATACCGTTTGGCTGGCCTACCACAACTGAACTTCAAATTCTCACTGACAGAGCTGGAGAGCTCTTCATATTCGCGGCTACTGCGGTCAAGCTGCTCGAGAGTGGGCTCCGGGATCCAAGGGAGCAATTGCGAATCCTTACTACTAGCACGTCTAATTTTAAGGAAGAAGGGCGAAATGGCCTCGACGCTCTGTACACGGACATCCTCAAGAAGGCATTACCCAGCTACGCTGAGGAAGAGCTATTTGAGAGACTTCACACCGTCCTTGGTTTGCTAGTTGTCGCGAAGGAGAGAATGCTACCGGCGACGATAGCAACACTCCTTGGGATGGAGAATTCCACCGACGCTCTACCTATCCTTGACGGGCTTCGCTCGGTGCTCCTTATTCCCGATGTGCCAGACAGCGCCATCCGTTTCCACCACAAGTCTTTTCCAGACTTTTTGACCGACGCTGCTCGATGCAAGGACCGCCGCTTCTTCATTTCCACACATCACCATCACTTCAGCACGGCAGAGCGATGCCTCAATGTAATGAATAAGGCTCTGATGAAGAATATCTGCGGTATCCCTCGGTACACTATGAACGATGAGGTCAAGGCACATCTCATCAATCAGAGGATAAGCGCGGCCCTTCGGTATTCTTGCCGTTTCTGGGTCGACCACCTCATTGCAGATAAAGACCCCAGCGAGAGTTGTCTTTCCAGGATAAATCAGTCTCTCTGCGTATTCCTTACTGCACATCAGCTGCATTGGTTTGAAGTCCTTGCGCTCCTGAAGGAGCTGAAGCTCGCAGTCTATTCCCTTGGACGCCTGCACAATTGGTTTGTCTCAGTACGTTTGACCCTTCTAAAGTTTTTTCTTCTTTATTTTCTAATTTTCTTGATCTTAGTGTTCGAGTCAGCGACCACTCGACGATCTAGTTGACTGGGTCATCGATGGTCGAAGGTTTGTCTTGTACGCTTTCGATACGATCAAAGCGTCCGTCGCACATATCTACCACTCCGCTCTACCTTTTGCGCCTGCAAGCTCGTTACTGAGGATGAGTCACGCCAAAGACTTTGCCCACGAGGCAGAAGTTATTGTTGCGGCCGAAAAACGATGGAGTGGTCCATTAAGGACTATCCTAGACCAAGACCGGTTGGTGACAGACATGGTGTTCTCCCATGATGGGAGTAAACTGGCTATCACCTCGAATAACGGTGATAGAGGTGTGTACGACTCGTATACAGGAGAAAAGGTGATGGAACTGGACGACCTAGATGGAACCGACAGTCACTGCGGCACGTATGCAGAGGCTGTGGCCTTCTCTTCAGACGACCAAAGTCTTGTCACACTATTACGCTTTTACGATAACCATTCCACCATCATCGCCTTGACGGACATGAGGACAGGTACTCGGACAGCATCCATCGACGTATCTGCATCAATTCCCGACTCGGACTTCAAGTTGGCACCACAGTTCATCACATTCTGCTCAGAGCGACAGCTTCTTATAGCCAGTATACCGATCAACGCACCGTCAAATGACAAGGACAAAATAACCCGAGTCATACTGGATATCTGGGACACCACCACACAGCACCGTGTTCATTCATGGGAGTTCCCCTCGGCCGGCGCGGCTGAAGTTCAGCAGATCTACGCTTATATTCTGCGAATAAACGCAACGCCTCTTTTTATCACTAAGGACATGTCATCTGACAGTCCATGTGATGTATTCTGGGAGATAGCAGACCCTCCTCAACGATACCATATCGCTAGTGATGGACCTCCCTCATTCCTCCCCGGGTCTATATCCAAAGTCGCGGCTTTCTGTCCCGCCCATCGAATTGGATCGGAAAGGCATCTAGTCCTTGATTTCTGCATCGCATCAACGACCACGGGTTCTCTCGCTCTAAGTTACCACCATAAATCGGAGGCAAAAGGTTGTGACATTCTGCTCTGTGTCCAGACAGACCTTACAAATCCAGGAAAGCTTCCGTCGGTATTCCACGCAGAACATCAAAGGATGGTCGTCCACCGAGCCGCTCCGACAAAGCAAGCAGTTGGACGTCATTTCGCATTTTCCCCAGACAGAAAGACTTTTGCATGTCCATTGCTTTTCGGGGGAGACTCGGAACCGACTTTCGCTTCAGAAGTTGTCAATCTCTGGGAGATTGAAGTCGACTCGGATGACAGCAGCAACGCCAACTCCGCCTATGATTGTCCGAAGGCTGTGACCGATTCATATTCTGAGTGGGACTTGGAATTCCGTTCTTTATCTCCTGATGGACACCTACTTGTCTATAACTTCCTCGATTTAGAGCATGTCGGCTTTATTGATCGAGATGCGCCACTCGACTCGGATCATCTGAAAATCCTTGACCTATCCGTTTGGGGCGACTGCATGGTTATCGCACCTGGAAACGCGAGTGTCATCATACATGATGATGACACTGGAAAAATCGTTGTCTATAATCTAGATAAGCAAGCCCCCTCTCAAGAGATCCCAGCCTACGGCTTCAATCCGCCCGACACCAATACGCTCGATCTTCAGCTTACATGCGGCCTTGCTGACCTGGAGGATACGTTATGTTGTGCGAGATATGGCGGCCGATATATCGAGTTCTGGTCAATGGCTACGGTGGACACTCTGTCTCCCGACTCTACACAATTATTAGTGCTGTCTGCGACGGGCCACCTTCCACTAGATCAATCAGAAAGCATCCAAGAAGTATCATACTACCTCGCAAGCGTCGACTCCGGCAAACAAAGAACAAAACACTATTTTCTTTACGTGAAGACCAATCGCTCGAGAACGTGTTTCGCCCCATGTTACAACGGATTAAGAGCAATAGACAATAGCGAACAACTACACTTCAAATGGATTTCTGGTTCAAACGAAGTTATGCAGTTCTTCCACAATGCCAACTTGAACTATAACAAGCTCGTATCATTCGGTTCCTTCTTCACATATGATGATCATCGTGGTGGATCTAGGGACACGCTCAACGACGTATGTGGTAACTGGATTCTACAGAGGAAAGGAGTACTGCAGGAGCCTAGGAAAATTTTCTGTCTGTCCGCCGCATACGATTCTGGACAGACGGATTGGTACTACAGTGACAAATACTTGTGTTCTTCAAGTTCTCATCATGATTACGGATACACAACCCCTGGTTCATTTACTATAGTGGACTTTTCGCGACCAAACGCACTCGATCCTAACCAACCATTCTAGCAAGATCTTTGTAGATTACTCGTCATCAGTATACCAGTATTCATGGTCACAAATTCAAAGTTACCTTCGCCGCGGTCTTAACGTGCCGAGTTCGAACCCGAGGCGTACAGCACAGCTAATATCATCCGGCAGCCGCGTGCTGTATTCTATCCAAAGTCTCTGGCAGAGATAATCGTCTCTTGTCGCCTCTTCTTCTGTAAATGGCATTTAGCAAGGAGAGAGTGCTTCCTCGAGGGAACGTGACCTACCTTATACGAAGCCAACATATCTTGCTCCTATTTCTCACTATCGGCAATCGTTCGTTCCTAAGTATAGAGGCACAAATTCACAGACGAGATTGGGAAGATGGTCGGTAGCTTCGGCAGTGCAAATAGCACGATAAGGATCTAGGAGATGAGTGACCGTTGTAAAACGGGCCAGTCATAGTTATTTCGTGCAATGTTATATTTCACAGTGTAAAAGTCAGCGAGTTCTGTCGACTTTATTAGGGAGGGGGGTACGCGTACATAGTCATGGATCTGCCAGTGTACCTCGTTGGCACCTTGTTTCGCAGGATCCACCGCTCAAGATGACCAGACAGGCAAGTTGACATTCTGCAGAGAAGCCGCTCTTATCAAGCACATCTTCTTCCAGGTTCTCAACGCAGTCTACAACATGCACCATCATAAGGTGTATCATTGTGACCTTAGGGCGGAGAACATCTTGTGCGATGCATCTGGCACAAAGGTGTTCGTCTCGAACTTCGGCATGGCGACAAATCGTTCGTGGAGTGCGACACACAACTTCGGTACTTCGGCTTCCATGAGTCCTGGTAAGTCAAGTTTTGTTTTATTTAAACACAGCTTCAAGACGACCCACATTCATTTGGTCTCAGAGTGCATCGGTGAAGGCGACCAAAATGGCCAGGACTACTACGATACCGCCGCCAATGATATCTGGGCGTTAGGCATCCTCCTCTTCCAACTCGTCACCGCACATATTCCTTGGAATAAAGCCGTCATAGGGGACAAGTTCTACTGTGACTTTCTGGAGGACACCGACCCACTTCACTTTCAGAAGACCTTCCCCCTCTCGGACGACGCAGCTACGTTCTTCTACAGGCTGTTCAGAACAACGCAAGACACACGGCCGTGCATCCGCAGCCTCCGCGCCGAAGTCGAACGACGTATGCACACGTTCTGGATGCTAGACGGCAAAATCTTGCATGCCTCGGAAACAGTCAAGCAAATTGTGGCCTACTACAGCGGAAAGCAGTCCACACCACTGATGACGCTTAGTCAAGCTCCTGTTGTCGCTGCTGGACCCAAACCAAAGGCCGAAGTTCGTGTCGAACTGTCGCTGACAGGGCTACAGATAGAGTCTCCAGTATCCCAGTGCGATGGTGCTCCACCGGCTGCGACCTCTACGATGGATCGCGCGGAGCAAGAAGGCACATGCCCTTCCCAGGAGGTCAAATACGATTCGTCAACGGAGTTGGCGGGCGGCCTCATTCCGTCTCACCAAGTTCCTTTGGTGGAGGGTACTATTTATGAGCATGGCGAGGGTCCGCCGTCGGATTCAAACTCGGATATGTCGAACTGGGAGTTGGTGGGCGATACACTGTAACCGCGACACGATTATTGAGTACTATTGAGTGACGGCTGTCGGAAGCCTGGCCGCCGAACCATGTAATGGCTCCATCTATTTGCAGAGGACAGGTTTTGACCGTGACTGGACTTGCGACGCAGGGAATTTGTGGCTGACTAGATACCGGGTAAAGCCGCATCATATAGTATAACCTAGGCGTACATATTCAATACCGTTCGCTGCATTCTTGTTATGTGCTCCGGAAGAAAAGCGTGAACGAAATTGAACGTAATCTTCTACACCCACTCTTGCTTGTGCGATCCATGTGCTTTGCCGAGTGCATCGCCTGATCTATGACTGAAGTCACATCTAGCAGCAATGATATGTCGACAATCCGACGCTCACAATATAACCTGAGGCCTCAGCCGTTAATTTTTTACGCGCATTCGATTTGTGTATTCCACACCCAGAAAGCGCAGGCTGATCCGAAACTCCAACGCAAACTTATCACCCTAGACAGACCGCACGCTCTTTAGTAGCAGATCATCAAGATCAATTACAAACGTACCTGGTACAAAGATTCTCTGAGAACCTCTATCGACAACACCCAGCTCTGGAAGCCGTTCCCTTGAGGAGCTGAGTGGTGTGCGGCATTGGAGGAGGAGAGGACAAAGGCGCGGAGTCAGCTCTTGCTATCGTATTAAGTGCATCATGGGTACGCGAAGATGGCGAGGGCATTCCATGAGTAGTGTGAAGGTGCCAGGCGTGTGTCTGGGTATGAGGATCACACTACAGAAATCGCACCAGGAGGTAGTGGAGGAGCGAGACCGCTGACTTCGACTTTGACTTCGTCGTCTGACGCTGAGCTCGACTTGCGGCGCACGAGGATTGAGGTGATCGACTCCGTCCTGAAAGGCGAAGGGGACACTGCGATCGCGCTAACACAGGACCGCCACCCTTCGGTGCTCTAGCGCGAACAGGTGCTGATGTTATTCATAAATCAAGTTGCGGCGTCGCAAGTTCGTCAAGCTCCTTTTCAGGCGAGATAGGCGTTGACGCAGGTGAGGCTTGACAGGCGGCGAAGCTTGAAGGAGCAGGCTGGCCGTGTATGTGCGGGCGATGACGGAGGCGGTGACGGATAAGCCTGAAGGTCACCGACCTCACGATGCATGTTTCCAAGTTCAACTGCGATAGCGGAGCACGTCTATAGGCTGCAGGCCTCTCATGAGGTCGACTTCAGCGTAACAGACAGTGGCGTACTCGATATTGCCGCCGCCATGCTGCCCTTTGCCTACTATTTGTGCGAGCGTGCCAGTGAGCGTGAGGGCTTTGGAAAGGCTTTCCAAACCTACAATTAATCAGCTTGAAGTAACTTGGTGGGGTCACGTATACGTGCCCACTGTAAGTGCATGATGCATGATTAAGTAAGTGGCTTGGAGTAATGCATGATTCAGGCGGTGTGATGGCAAGTTTAAAGTATGTTTAGGGCGCCTCGTCTCCGTCTCCGGTCTCACTCAGGCTGGCACTCACTCGGACGCTCCCTTCGCACCTCTGTTTCACGTTCACCAACGCCGGACCGTGACCATCCACTGCGCAGCGTTTGCACGTCCATCCTCTCTTCAATCTCAACGCTGTCAGTCCAACTCTTGCTGCCGTTATCGCCATGACTATCTGGAGATTTCAACGAATCCGCTAAATATTAAGTCGAGTGCACGGGTTGCCGGGTGTGTTCTCTATAGATTTGATGACAGTTGCTGCGAAGATGAACAGCCCAGCAGCACTCGCGGCAAGCATCTCGACTTCGTCCTCTTGAGGCCAGACCACCGGGAAGGCAATCTCGCTACGAACTTGTTTCACTCTTGTCAACTCCACCTTCACAAACAACCTGAGATCATTGTGTGCCTCAGTGGAATCTATCTCGTGCATAAACATCGGCCTGGTAACCTTTCCTAGTGCATCGGGGTGGAACCCTCTCTGTATACGAGGTTCAGGTCGGCTGGTGATGAAGAACTTGACCAAGGGAATGAGATCAATGGAAATCAGCAATGGCAGATAAAATGATAGAGGTAGATCGAGAATCTCCAGAACAATGACAGTGTTCATTTGGGATGCCTCCACAGGGTGAACGAGAAGCTCGTCTATCTGGCTTTGCAGAAGAAGTGACCCAATATCCGGATTCAGCTTCAGCGCATTGATGACTTTCTCTCTGTATCGAGGGGAGACCGTGTTGGGCGAGGTGGCCAATTGAAAAGCAAGCGTAGGGAAGATCAATCTGTAATCACGCCTTTGAGGCGAATTCTGAGAGCAGAAAAAACTTGCACCGAGCATCTGTTCTTGAAAGAGCCGCTGCGAGAAGCTCTGAGCGATGGCCGATTTCCCGCTACCGGCAGGTCCAGTGACCCAATAGACCTGCTTCGTCCCGTTCAAGCCCAGTCCTTGAGGACAGCTAGTACCTCCACACGGGTTCCTAGAAGGCACCCTCAATGATCGTGATCACTGGCGGCGTTGAAGCCTGCATCCTTCGACAGAGGGAGCTTGTCGCGTATGTTGGTCTCATCTGTGCTTGATGAGCATAGCGCGAATTTCGAGAGAACGAACGGTAACTTACCGTAGCTCTAAATAGAGAAATTTACTTGTGAGCGATGAACAGACGTGCTGCAAAAGGAGGTGCTCACCAGTTGCTTCAAATTGATGTCCGAAAAGTGCTGCAACAGCGAAATCTGCAAGGTTGTCAGTGATAGCGTTACAACGCTCGCCATAGTGACCGGACCTGATAGTCCGCTAGTGCGTGATCAACCTTCTTCACATATTCTTCGATTAGAAAGGAGATCTCGGAGCTCGTCAGATCTTCCTTGAGCATGTTCTGCTCCTTCATTGGACCCAAGATATTCTTCGCATCCGCCAGTGTCCTAAAGAGCATGAGGTCTGATATAGTGTCTCTGGCAGACCCACGATACGTACTTCTCCAACGTCTGTCGGTAATGTTGCTCCTTCTCGTCCATCGCGGGCAACAATTCTAGAATCTTCTTGATACGCTCCTCGAGCGCTTTTAGGCTATCCGCAATTTCTCCGTATTCCTATGGACAGCATTCAAGCTTTTGTAGATAAGATACCACACGACGTACCTCAAGCCGAGCAGCTACTAATTCTAGACATTGAACTACGACGGCTAACGAAGGAAACGGGCCCGACGCAACTTTTGCTACGAATAGTAGAGACTTGCCGATGGCCTTACTAGGCAGATCCTTTTCGTTGCCGCTTAAGGGGGTACGGTCAGTGGGAGTAGGCTCCGAGCTCGACGTAGCACTGGTTGTAACCCTTGGCCGACGACCCGACTCCGATGCAACATCGGTGAGGCCACTGAGATCAGGTTCCAAAACCGAGGCAGTATGGGTGGAACCAAGAAGCTCGAGGATCGGGTTCGACACGATGTCAACGACGCTGGTCGGCTCTAGTTCCGCACATGATTCATTCTCAACGGAAGCATGAGTATTGACCACTGGGTTCGATGTGCTACTGGTAGAACTAGTGCGCTCAGATACCAGAACCAATTCGGGGCTGGTCGGACCACTAAGACCAATATCCTGTGTAATATCGACAACGCTGGCGGATTCGGGTCCTGGATTTGGTGTACACTCGTGAGAGCGGGATTGTAGCGCACCCTCTATCTTGTCGGCAAAGAAATGAATTTGAGCCTCGTAGGACGACAAGTGCAAGTTTCGTTCGCCTGAGTCGTAACTGTCACGGTGGGAAGGGTTGAGTGCATAGTTGATATTGGATAATGCTCTAGTAATCATTCAGACACAGTGAAGAACATTTCAGAAGTGGCAAGCCTCATGGACCGCGCACCTTATAACGGCATCCTGGTGTTCCAATATGTCGCGTCGATCTACCGGCTCAGCAGTCAATAAAGTCTCGAGGGCTTCGACCTCTCGTAGTGCATTTGATGTCCTACGTGGATACTGCCATTCCTGTAAGACTTAATTCAGGCAGGGTAAGACGTTTGTGACGCACTTCTAGCATCCCAAGGCCGGGCGATGCAAAATCAGTTTCAGGGAGGTCGTGAGGAATTGCTACATATGCTTCGGACCCCAACTCAGACCTTATCTTTGTGAGTATGTTGTCCATCCGGTTCGCGGCTGAGTACATCAGGTTTTCAACACGGCTCGGCGGGGCCCCATCGGCTTCATTAGCTACGAGGCTTGTTGTATGTTCGCTACCGTGACCATCAACGGTGTACGGGAGATACACTCGTCCACTTTGGGTCCGACTCTGAGGCCTCGAAGTGTCTTCTCCAGATCCACTATCTGTGCAGAAACAGCTGCAGAAACAGCCAAGAATATTAGTGTACATTTTAGCCTTGAATTCGAAGAGGTTAGAACATGTTCGGTGCCAGTGCCATGCGGCCGCGGTCAGTAGTACTTGCGGCCGTCTCCGAATCGGAGGTCTAAACTGTCTAACTATTGCTGAGCGCTGAGTGACTCGAGCACTCGAACCGCTGTGTACACTCTACCTTGACTCCACCACCAGCTACGTATACTTGACATCTTCCTCTCCAGCTGCATTGAAACGAAACCAGATGGTCGAAAATATAGTGAATTATATCTCGAATTGAAACTCTGTTAAGCGTTGACGTAGGTCCAATGAACAGTTCGTACACTCTGCCAATGAGCAGCCTGAGGGCCTCGCTCAGGCTGAGACAGACCCACGGGTGCCGTATGTGATCAACGTGGTTCCAAAGGTATAATGACACCTCTGTTTACCACATTGTACTTACCGTAAGCTTATGTCTCAGTCGGAAAGTCAGACTGGTCCGCAAGATGTGGATGGGGATGATAGCCATAAAGTCAGTTGACATTCGCCCTCGATCGCTGATAGTCAAACCTTACGGCTCCATTACGCCCGTTTGCAGTACGATGCTACAAACGAGTGGGCCTCTGTGATGCAGACCATGTCCAAGCATGACGAGCGTATGCTATCGAACTGGAAGGATGATTTAAGCAATCTGTTGGTCTTCGTGCGTCAGCCACTCTTATAGGAAACGTCCGTAATGCTCATCCTATAATAGGCCGGTCTATTTTCCAGTGTAGTTACCGGCTTCGCCGCGGAGTCATATTCTTGGTTGCAACCATCTGGGCCGGATCCTTTTCTACAAGTACAACTGCTCGCCCAGATCTCCGGCCAACTAGCTTCCCTCTCGTTATCTAGTGGATTCATAAACTCGACTGCCCAGCCGAATCCCTCTCTGACTGTGCCAAACCCCTCACAGCCGACAAACCTGCAAGTGCGTATCAACACGCTGTGGTTTTTAAGCCTGGGTATCAGCCTAGTAGCCTCCCTTTTGGCTATTGTGGTTCAACAATGGCTTCGAGAATATCCATCACCCGAACATCTCACCATCCGCGAACGTATCCGATTACGACAATATCGCTACAGAAATATGCTGAATTGGGGGATACCACAAATCGTTTCTGTCCTTCCAGTTCTGCTTCAGGTTGCTCTTATACTGTTCTTGCTGGGTCTCTGCTACCTTCTTTCCACTCTCAACAACGTCGTGGCAAGAGCCTTCATCGTTTTTGTGGGTGTCGTCCTAGCTTCATACGCAGCTTTCACTTTTCTTCCCATCATATCCCCTCAGTGTCCATACAGGAGTCCGCTGACAGACATCATGATCCGCGCACGCTTTCTCACGACTACTCTGCTCGTCGCTCTCGTCGCCTGCGTCGGCTTCTTAGTCGCCTTCGCGGCTTTCGGGGTGTATTGGTCCTACGCCACCCTGTCCGTTTGCATAGCGCCTATAAATCACCACAGAGGTCCGATAGGGCATCGCTGGAAGGAATTGGTGCACAGGATGGCATACACGGTGTCTGGCGCTGCAGCAAAATGCTCCCGCTATCTGCTGAATTTCGGACGCAGCGAAAACTGGATTGCCAAAGATCGGCGGGCTTTGGTGCGAGAAGCCATGTTCCACGAAGGCGATGCTCTGGTTTGGGCGTCGTATGTCATACCCAGTACTGGCCTTGCGAACCTCGATGCTTGCCTTCATGATGTAGCTCAAGGACAACGCACCAGATGCGTTGTTTTTTGGGCCGCTCAAGCGTTAGACACAAACGCCGATGTCTTGGCCGAACGCGTGGGTATAGCAGGACATTCTTGTCACATCGAGGCTTTCGCAAATATCGACCAAAGCTTCGCTCTACGCTTCCAGGAGCATCTTCTAAAAGCTTTGACATGCTCTGGCAAATTGTGTCAAGGGACTGGCAGCGTTATCGACAAATCTTACGGCCCAACTGTGCTCGTTTTGCTGAGAAAAATCACGCAGCTGGAGAACACCCCGTTTGCATCTGACCAGCTCACTACCGAGTATGCGCGTCGAGCTTTAGAGCTACGTAAACAGCAAGTCATCGATGATATCAAACCGGCGCTGGGATGGACTCGTCTGCCAACCCAATGTCTTTTTGACTGCAGTGTTGCCCTTCAGTACGCTTTCACTGATGAAGGTACGGTCTCGGATGGTTGATATAAATGTTCTTTAGGCTCACAGTCTTGATTCTAGATATTCGCCATTTGTTCTCTTATGCGGACCAAATGCTCGATACTGCGAACCCAACTCACAATGTCTACTGTCTGGAACTGATACTACTGTCCTCTGCCACTGCGCTGCATGCAGCCTTTCAACAATCCTCACCTCTTCTCACTCACGACCTCTGGCCTACTGAATGTCAAAAAATCATGATCGGCCTACATCGTATATTCCAAAACCGACAGTCTATCACCGACGCTCTCAATCGCGCGGTAAAAGCTGAGAACGGAGATCACAAAGGTGTCCTATACGACATAGTTCCGGCTGTCGTAACTCTCTGCCGTTGCATAACAGATTTTACACTGGCCAAATCTCCAGACTTTGTCCTTTCTAGTGCAGAGCTCAATTGCGATTTGGACCTAAACACTTTGAAGGTGAACATCGTCAATGCGTTTAGAATCGAGGGTCATCGCGTCTTTTGCAAGAAAAGAATGCCGGTGGAACAGGTGGAAGGTGAATGGCGCATTTCCCAGTATACCACAGCTGCTCCGGATATACCCACAACGTTACAAGACCCACCACACGACGCGTTGCACCATTCGCAGGTTGAACACGAGAGATTTGCTGAACATGCCGCCCCAAGCGATGACCCAGCTCTATAGTAGCCACCAGATATGTCCAATGTCCGATCATTTTGGCTTTCACTAGCTTTCTTTCGTGTTCCTATCTATCTTGTCACATTTGCAAGTAGAGCAGCTCCAGCTTTGTCACAGAACTGTTTATCAGGCATACCATAACATCGGCGTAGCTATTACAACATTGTCCCCACTACCTGCGTGCGCATGCTACATGCGAGCATGTGCGTGGTGACGATTCTGAGGGGGGGGAGCTCAAGTGATTGTGCAAAGTAGCCTGGATAGCGATGACAATGTGCGCGCTACAAGGTCAAATACCGTAGCATTCCAATCATATAAATACAAACATCGCATGTTCCCGAAAGTTATTATACACTGTAAAAGTAATCAGTTGACGAATCCCATCGCTATAATCGGAGAGGTACTCACTCGTCATCTGTAGGCGTCGTCGGGCACGGTAATGAGTGAATCCAGGGCTATGTGCTGTTGAGAATATGACACCTACCATGGAAAGCCCAACGTGTCTGAAGACATACTCGTCAGCGAGGAGATGATGGAAAGGGACGAGGAGACTCACTCTTCGTGGATCGGCAGGTGCACGCGCGACGTAGCCGTCATTATCAGGCGGACTGCATATTACACTCAATCAAAGGAAGTTGGTAGGAATAATCGATTCTGCTTACCGTTCCTTCCTCTGTAAACAATGCTCAGCAAGGAAATGTTATGTCCTTACGGAAACGGACGTACCTTGCACGAAGCCAACATACTTTGCAGCGTTATACAGACGGCACTGACGGTTAGGACTGGCGACCATTCGTTCGCCAGTATCGAGGCACAGATCTAAAAATCGAGAAGATTGACGCGATGAGTCGCGTCGTCCGCGTAGATGTACTGAGGATGGGAACGTACGTGGCCATTGGAGTATACATGCTATAGTAATCATTATGTTAACGACACGTGGCACAGAGAGGTAATTATCCAAGACGTACAGGATGTTCTGGTGCATGGAACTGCTCGTTCACCACAAAGGTCACGGAAGGCGGTGAAATGGGATACTGCCCATCGAAGCGGAACTCCAATGCAAACTTGTCACCCTACACACCGCACACATTACACGCGCAGATCACAAAGATCAAATACAAACATACCTTGTACAAAGACTCTCCGAGGACCTCTATCGACAACACCCAGCTCTGGAAGTCGTCCCCCTTCAGGAGCTGAATACCTGTCGATCTCCGTGTTCACGTCTGTCTCGAGTCGAACAGGCCACATTTTGGACTCACCAGCGGGAGCACCGTCGTTCTTCAGCTCGAGAAGTTCCTTCTGCAGTCTTCGTGTCGACATCCACCCCCAAGTCGTGAGCAAGTAACAAGGACAGAAGACAAGCCTGGGACAAGTCTTCCGAGTCTCTCAGGCCGCAAGGGCACTGCAGCCGGCGCCCATCTCCCTATCTCGATCTCTCCTGCACAAATACAGCCAAACAACGCCCGTCTATAAAATTTGAGTCCTGCTCGCGTCTCTTGCTTTTTCTTCACAATGTCATTTTCATCGTCTCCGCCTTAGAGTCACTTGCCTTTCGCTCCTTTGGACCTTGGAAGATGCAGGCGCTCGTGGGGACGCAGAGGAACCCGGTTTTTCGGGGCCTTGCGTTATCTTTTCGTTGACTGGCGTTGGTTTCTCTACCGCCGAGCAACGTGGTTTAGCAAGGGACAGCTCTTCAATGCATCTGTTCCATACTCTACGAGATTTATAGCCGTGAGTGTGTTCATAGCAATACAATTCGTCGGATTCGTATTCTGTAGTACGAGCAAGCACTGTTACAAACTTACAATGGCCATTATACGAATAAATTAATCCTTCAATCTAAGCAGCGATGGCAGCCTCGATCTTCTCTTTCTCCTCCTCCGTCTTCGCCTCTCCAATCCTCTTCTCCCTATCCTGCGTGATGTAGTCCAGAATCGCCTTCGCACCGGTGTCAATGAGGATCTTGGCCAACTTCGAGCCAATCGCCTCTGCATCCTCGACGCTGTTCACCTCTTCTTCGAGACTATGCTGCACATGCTCGGCACCCGTCAACGAAGTAACCCCGCCAGTGATCTTCAACGTCCCGGCCTTTCCTTCCTTCTCGATGAGCTCAGTGCTCACACCTACAGGCACGCTGCACCCGCCCTCTAGCACTCTCAAGCATGCACGCTCGGCAGCGCACCTCCACTCTGTCTGCCAATGCGTGATCGAGCGACAGAACTCACGCGCCTCGGGGTCGTTTGTGCGGATTTCGATGGCGAGTGCGCCTTGACTGACTGCGTGGTACAGAGTGGGCGGGGAGATGTCTGAAGAGATGCGTGACTTCCATCCGAGACGCAAAAGTCCGGCTTTGGCGAGGATGATGGCGGTGAAAGGACTGTCTGGCGCGTCTAGTTTCGATATACGGGTGTTCCTGCAGACAAAAGTACGCATAGCCGATGAGAATGGACGCTCTTGTGAGAACTTTGGACGAGAATAAAATACATACAAGTTTCCTCGCTACACCGAGCACCACGCGATGCCCCCAGCTCGTGAGAGATTCCACATACACAGGCAAAAACGAGACTCACCACGTCCCGGAAGACAAGCTTTGGGAACTTCCTCTTCAACTGTGCGACCCGTCTCACGCTACTCGTCCCCACCACACTCCCATCCGGCAGATCCTCCAACGTCTTGTACGCCAGATCCTTCCTCACCACCAATGAATCCACCGGGTCCTCCCTCTCCAGCACCCCGGCGATCTCACATCCCGGCGGCAGCGTCGTCGGGACGTCCTTGTACGAATGCACGAGCATGTCCACGACGCCCTCTATCAGAGCGACCTCGAGTTCCTTAGTCCATAGTGATTTTCCGCCGAGGAGATAGAGGGCTTGGGATTGGTTGTGGTCGCCTCCGGTGGTCATGAAGGAGGTGGCGAAGGAGGCGGAGGGGAATTTGGATTGGAGGGCATCGCGGACGATGTTCGTCTGGATTTGCGCGAGCTCAGAGGAGCGTGAAGCCAGTGTGAATGTACGCGGCGTGCTGGAGGTCATTGTAGAAAGGAGCAGAGGGTGAGGTGGGGAGTGAAGGAGGGCGAAGGGACTAGGAGAAGGGAAATTATAAGATTGAGGACATGATGAGTGCAGGGTAGATCATCTAGGCGCTCGAGCTCTTGGCCACTGGGACTCACGAAACCACTTTACTACTCACGCAACGTCCACTCAAGAAGGGACTATGTGTCATTCGCGCGATGAATGAATATGACGTGAGAGGCCACGAAGTTCATGGTATACTTATTTGCAATGTGAACGGAAGAACATTTGGATAACGCAGAATACCGTGCCTGCCCACCCTACTCATGTTGAGTAGCATAAGAAATCATCCCTATAGAACAATGTTGTACGAATACCATATCCATGAGGTTCCCCGAGCTAAGCAGCAATAGCAGCCTCCACCCTCTGCTTCTCCTCCGCCGTCTTAGCCTCGCCAATCCGCTTGTCCCTATCCTGCGTGAGATCCTCCAAAATAGCCTTCGCACCCGTATCAATGAGTATCCTCGCAAGCTTCGCACCAATAGCCTCAGCATCCTCCACACTCTTCACCTCCTCCTCCAAGCTATGCTGAACATGCTCAGCCCCCGTCAACGAAGTCACACACCCCGTAATCTTCAACACGATAGCTGCTCCCTCCCCCTTTTCGACGATCTCAGTGTGTGTGCCAACGGGCACACTACACCCTCCCTCCAGCACCCTCAAACATGCCCTCTCAGCCGCACACCGCCACTCTGTCTGCCAATGCGTGAGCGCACGGCAGAACCTCCGCGCCTCGTCGTCGTTGGCGCGGATCTCGATGGCTAGAGCTGCCTGGCTGACGGCGTAGTAGAGTGTCGGTGGGGGAAGGTCTGAGGAGATGCGGGCGTCGAGACCGAGACGGACGAGTCCGGCTTTGGCGAGGACGATGGCGGTGAAGGGGCTGTCTGGTGCGTCGAGTTTCGCTATGCGCGTGTCACTGTCGGAGATGATCAACTAATGGGGAGGTGCCAGAGGAGGGTTATCACGTACACGTTTCCTCGCTACCATGCAAAATTAGTGGTACGCATAGCAGACAGTAAGGAGCAGCACGCACCACATCCCGAAAAGCAAGCTTCGGAAACCGTCGTTTCAACTGCGCGACTCTCCTCACGCTACTCGTCCCCACCACACTCCCCTCCGGCAGCTCCTCCAACGTCTTATATTCCAACCCCTTCTTCACAATCAACGCATCCACCGGGTCCTCCCTCTCCAGCACCCCAGCAATTTCCAACCCCTCTGGAAGTGTCGTCGGGACGTCTTTATAGCAATGTACGAGCATGTCCACGGCCCCTTCGACTAACGCAACTTCAAGGTCTTTTGTCCATAACGACTTCCCTCCGATAAGGTATAATGCCTGCGATTGATTTCGGTCGCCATCGGTGGTTATGAAGGAAGTGGAGAAGGAGGTAGAGGGGAATTGTTTTTGGAGTGTGTCGCGGACGGCGTGAGTTTGCACTTTGGCGAGGTCGGACCCGCGGGAGGCGAGCGTGAATTTGCGTGAGGTGCTTGCTGCCATGGTGGTGGTCGTGATGATGGATACAGCCGGTGAGGAGGTGAAGGGAGACCTCGGAGGAAAGTAGGAATGAGAGCGGGAAGCAATATCCGATCGTAATCAGGGATGCATATGAGCTGATCTTATAGGCGCGGTGCCGTCCATGCCGTTGGTCAGCATGAGCGGGAGTCTGAGCCTGCTTACCAGTGTTCAGGACGATTATCCGGGAGCGTGCAGCTGCGTGAGAGGGGGTAGGATGATAGATTCCGGATATAATGCAATCGATATTATACAGACATATACTGTGCCATACTAGATGCGTCTCGAGACATGAGGGGCCGTCTGCGCTATAACAGGATCAAACTCACGGCGAGTCCTTCGATGGCGTACTATGCAGTCGCTGCTCCAACTTCTGGAACTCCTCGTTTGCTATTTGCTCCTCCTGGTCGAGAATCTGGGAACGGCAGAGTTAGAGACTGGGACGGAGCAAGGCAGAGCCATCGACATACCTGCTCAACACCCTTGACCTCGGGAATGTAATGCATCAACATTCGCTCAATACCACTCTTAAGCGTCACAGTACTCGAGTCACACCCTCGACAGCTGCCCTTCAACTTCACCTCAACAATCCCCTCGTCCGTGAAGCCTCTGTATTCAATATCTCCGCCGTCTTCCATGATGGCCGGCCGCACTCTCGTCTCCAGCAATTCCTTGATCATCGCCACAGTCTCGCTGTCCGTGTCCAATATCTTGGTGTCCTGAGGACCGGCCGCGTCCCGGTCTTCGTCCGACCTGAAAAGAGGTTGTCCGGACGAGAAGAACTCCATGAGGATGGAGTACACTTCTGGCTTGATGACTGACCACGCGGTCTCTGTGTCCTTTGATACGGTGACGAAGTCGGGACCATAGAAAACTGCGCGAACGCCAGAGATGCCCATGAGACGAATGGCGAGTGGGGATTTGAGCGCAGAGCGTGTATCGAGGAACTCGGCGCTGCCGTCTTCCATTACTGGTACGCCAGGGATAAACTTGAGCGAGTCATCGTTTGGTGTGGTTTCTGTTTGGATGAACATTGACCGGTCTAGGAGCCAAGTGTAGGTAAGCTCAGCATGGCGAACAACACCGTCAAAGTAGACACGTACATTGCATAGGCCGTTCTTGTGCAGTTGAATGGTGTGAATGACGAGCAGAAGATGTGAGAAGTGTCTGTCCGGTGAAAAAGCTGGCCCTCCTTGGTGCAGAATGTGAAAGGTGTCTGCGTGCAACTGACCCAGGAAAGGCTCGGAAACTGCAGGACGGCGACTCGAGTTTCGATGTTTTGGCCAGGGTTCGTAGAGTCGATGATACTGCTCTTGAAGTCGCCATTTTGTATTTCTTCTTCGAGCGTAGCTGAGAATGAGAGATGGTGGTCGAGAGACAAGACTTGGTCGACGCGAAATCCGACAGGCGGTATTGGTCATCGTCATTTCGGCTTTCTAAGGTTAGGGCTTGGTGGCCGGGGGTCTCGGGGATAGCTGTTGACGTATTTGGTAGTCGATCAAGTTCAACTTTGACCGCTTCCACCATCGTGTCCCAGTTGATTCTGGGCTGTGCCATCATCTACGTGCTATCAGTTACTATGAAAGTATGTAGAGGTATGGTATGGATGGTTTTGCTTGGAGCGAATCTTCTTCACGGTCCTCCTGGGTATGTTCTGGCAACACCGACGACCTCAAGCTCAAAACAAGTTCATTGCGGCGCAGGGCGCACAACAGAAAATCATAAGGTCAGTTCTTCTTCGTGCACTTCTGATATACATTCTCTAACCCTTTCAATAGTGTTGCAAATTTTACGACATCCTAGATGACCTACAAACAAACTTGTGAGCCAGTTATTCGCTCATCTGCTCCGAACCGCCGGCGGTTGAACGTTGAACGTTCTGTAGATTTAATGGCGGGGAATGCGATGCGGAAACTAGAGAAGTGAATAATTATACAAGTTTTTTTTTGGTCTATTACTGATACTATCCAGGCTCTCAGGGTGTGTTGCCGTTGTTCCTGAAATGTCCTGAACTGCACCTGAGTCGTATTTAGCTGATGTTCCACGATGCAATATCATACTCGACCGCAAAGAATGGCACCTTCATGTAAGTAAACCATTATATCCTCAGATTAGTACTGACACCGAGTAGGGGTGGAGGTGCAGGTGCGTCCATATGTCTGTCGGAGTATATCTCCGTCCTCATAGTGAGCAACAGACGGCTCAATCGTCGAACACGCAGAAATCGAAACAGCATACGGTAGGTGCCACACACACTGATAAGCGCGTATACACATGTGGATGCTTTTTCTTTTCAGCGGAGAACATAGGTCTCGACGACATGGCATTTGAGCAACAGGCCTTGGCAGAGAAGTATTCAGTTCCTTATGGCGATATGTACGTCCTCTGTCCTGCGTCATTTCATGTTCTCGAAGTCCTGAAATACCGGTAACTTGGAGTCTTCACTTCACAGGAGCGGTTGGCCTCTCTAACTGCCCAGGAGCACCTCGACTACGCTTTTTTGCCGGACGAAATAAGACATCGAAACCTGCTCCTGACGGTTTAGTGCCGGCACCGTTCCATTCTGTGGACACTATCCTCGCAAGGATGAAAGACGCCGGTTTTAGTCCTGATGAGTTGGTCACGCTGCTAGCATCGCACAGTATTGGGACACAACATACGGTCGACCCCACTATCGACGTACGTAGCATGTTCAGTTACGTCTACACCTCAACTTAATCGGTCGTGATGTGTAGGGTATGCCACTGGACTCTACGCCTGCGCAGTTTGACACGCAATTTTACCTCGAGGTTGTTCTTCCGCATACTTTACACATTTTCGCATCTCAAGATATATTCCCTCATCCCCGTACAGGTTCTTCTCAAAGGGGTCGATTTCCCGGGAAATGGCACGAACAGAGGCGAGGCCTTGTCATCTTCGCCACACCAATTGCGCATACAATCCGACTACAATCTGGCGAGAGATCCCCGGTACGTTCAAGACTGCACGATTTCCTTGATTTCTCGACTTCTGAAGAACACTCAAGAACGTCCTGCGCTTGGCAATCTTACATCAGTAATGAGCTTTTCCGTCGCTTGCCATCACGGCCTTCTTAGTAACTTACACACTACTCTTCTCAGTGGAACAAGAGAAGATGAACCACGACTTCGTCAAAGTAATGCACAAAGTATCCACACTTGGACAAGACATGTCGAATCTCGTGGACTGCTCGGACGTTGTTCCTGCACCGAAGTCTCTGCCACGATTCCAGAAATCTGCGGCTTTACCTCTTGGGAAGTCAATCGATGATATCGAGGCTTCTGTAAGTCCGTATCTTCGTCACCTCATGTTTTATGTTCTAACTTGGGACTGTACCACACAGTGTGCTGGACATAGTCTCCCGTTCAGCTGATTTTTGGCGTTCCGAATCCCCTCCCGCAACTTGAAGAATCTCATCCTCATGGTATCTTGGCGACATTCTCTACTCCGCTCTTACAGAACAATACGAACGCAAGAGCTGCAAATCCGCAAATCTGCACATCCACAAACCTAATACTACCGCACACTCTTTCTGCCCATCATAATTACGTTTTCCTTGTCGCCTGCAATCATGCCCTCGCAGGTTTCGTCCATGTACTTGATGATGTTGATTCCTTACTTATAATTTCCTGGTATATCTTGAATCTCTGAAAACTGTACGTTCAAGAGCTCGCGATGTACTGAAGCACTGGCTGTTAAGTGCGCCGGTAAGTGGATGAAGTAATGTAGATTATGTAAGTCACAAGCGCCCATTAAACGGCGAAGAAGTTGAGGCTTTCGTAACTTTCGTTCACAACCATGACTTGGCTGAGAAGTGTTTATCTATGCCATGTGAGTAACATTGACATGCATTGTGAGAGCCATGAATGAATAATATGCTCTACAGGATCTTGATCCGCGAGTCTGATAAGTAAACTTGAGCGAAAAATTATAACAGTCAAGTGGGATGCATATGCCGCAGCCAACACGTCCTATCAATGTTTTCACCTGCATATAGTACGCATCCCAAGTGGTCCCTGATACAGGACACGAAGGTCATCGGACGTCAGCTCAGAGCTCTGCGCAAGTGGCTGGTCAACAAGCGGTATGTGGCTGGCACCCAGCTGGCTGACGGCCTACAGTGCATAAGAGGTGTACCTCACTAGCTGAGGCCTAGCTACTCCGGGTCTTCTGCACACGTCTCGCACTCTTGACGAGTACCTCCTCCCTACCGCTGTTGAACAGATACAAAATGCAGCTTCTGACGATCCTTCTCGTGGCCGCGCTTGTGGAGCAAGCCTCCGCTCACGGCTACGTGAACCAAATCGCGGTCGACGGAAAGTGGTATGCTGGAAATAAGCCCGGTAGCAACCCGCAAGGTATGTTAACTCCTTAGACCTTATGAAGTAGAGTATGGAAGCTCACCAGGTGTATTATCGTGCAGGACTGAGTCCTATTCGACTTATATCTGACGGCGGGCCGTTGCAGCTTCAAAGTTCGGATGCAGTGGAATTCGTGTGCGGAAAGAATGCAACTAAGGCTCCGTTGGTTGTACCGGCCAATGCAAATAGTCGTATCGCCTTCAATTGGGTGGGCATGGACGGCGCGTCTGCAGTAAGTTCTTTACTATCTATACTACGCGAAATTTCGACATAGCAATCATTCGTATAGTGGATACACCACGTAGGGCCGTTGATCACGTACATGGCCTCCTGCGGTCCTGTTACTTGCGATGATTTTGAGCCGACTATCGACACGAAGTGGTTCAAGGTTGCTCAGCTGGGTCAGCTGCCGAACGATACGAGCCGATGGTTTCAGGAGGCTATATCAGGTGGGTATATGCATACTGAGAGGGAGCGTATGAACTGACTTTTGTGCAGTCAGCAAAGCAACATATATCTTCCAACTGCCAGACGGATTGGCTTCAGGAGGGTACCTTGTTCGACACGAGGTATGTGTGCTTTTGAGCGTTGCTGGTGTATATCTGACATAGTCGTAGTTGATATCCCTTCAGAACGCGGTATCGCCTAATGGTATTGAATTCTATCCCATGTGTATGCAAATACATGTCGATAGCGATGGACAAGAGGAGCCAGATAGCGCAGTGGGCTTCCCGGCCTCTTACAACTCCAGTGCTGACGGCCTTATCTTCGACGTAAGTACCCATTACATAATGACACTTCGCAAGTAGGGCACTGATTTCATATAGACTTACACACCACCGGTGCCTTCATATACGTTTCCCGGGGGTCCTTTGTCCAACTTACCTGCTTCCGGGCAAAGCCTGGGACCTGCAGCACCTCCACCACCTGCGTTCCCGACCAGCACGCAAAAGCAGCTTGCTGCCTCAGGGTCATCGTCGCCTTCGCCGGAGGAGAATAGTCCGACTGCAAGCGGACTTTGCACGACGACACCTACCTCCGCAAGTCAGCCTCGCTGCCTGACTAAACGCAAGCCGGGTCTTCGGTATCGGGCGGCCCACTTTGTTCAACATGCCGGTTTCCGTGGGACTCGGTGAGGCATACTTAGAAACGTTTCGGCGGGGCTGCATGTAGACGTGTTGTTTCAAGAATCACAAACTGACTCTCGTTGCGACAGTTACTGCACAGGCTGCACGATGGACTGTGGCCGAGGTGCGGGTAGGTACTCATAGACTCTGGCTGACTGTGGATGTGGACCCACAGAACCTTGAAACACGATAATACGCGCTCTGAGGGTGATGGAAGGCTAATTGTGTCCGGCCTCATTGAATTCACGCCACTGTCCTTGTTCACGTACAGAGCTATCGCTTGCTAGGGATACAGCTCATCCACTCAGCCGAAATGTACGCTCACTTCCGGGCACATATGTAGACGAGGTCGCATTCGAGAGCCCAACTGCATATGCTATTTCTGGAACTCCCGTCGAGCGTCTACAAGATGTACGTACGTTCGCAGTACAGCCACATCGAGCGCCGACACTACTAACACTGTTATGCTATCAATCAACCAGATGCTGTTGCGATAATGAGTTGCCAATGATGATGGCAATGCACGGTGATCGTTTGCAACCCGATAATCGGCGGTAACATGACATAACGGTACGGTCAAAGGCGTAATAGCGCTATTACTGTTACTGAAGATTCTGGCTTGTTGAACAACCGCCCTCTACGATGAGTTCTACACACTCTACGCTATGGATGCTAGCATTCGAGAAGGCGATGTATGCTTAACCAGACATAGACGATCTGACACTGAACGGCCCATACAAGCCTGCGTGCCCCCGTTCCTTTCGTGGAGCGACGACAGTGCCTTACATGCTGAAACATCGGCGAGTTTGATTCTTGATGTGTATCCTCACTTTACAGCGCCAGGCGGTACCGCTCGTCTAGAACATTGCCCTGTTCAATGGGGGAGCATCTCTGCCGGCAGAACTGTATGACGCGAAGACACACGTATAAGAAGAGTGTCGAGTCTACCGTGGAACCCCAGCTCTGAGAGTCCTTTCGTTTCTACCGTCGCAAGTCAAGTCAGCACTGGTTGGTGAGTACTAACTTGAGCTTCTTCCAAAACTCATTGTTCTGACATCTTTTCATTAGCTTTACTTGATCTTTTCCCCATTCGCACATTAACGACTTCGTTTTACTACACACTCTCTATCACGACTATTCTTCCGTTTATCTTATCATTTTAATCGTTTAGTCAAGATGCGTTCCTCCTCCGCCGTCTTCGTTCTCGCCGCCGCTGCCGCCGTCGCCCCGGCTTTTGCTGCTCCCGTATCCCAGCCTTCCTTCGCCCGCCGCCAGACTACTGCTACCCCCGCCGACAGTGATGCTATTTCTCTTGGTACCATTGGTACCATCTTCTCCCTCGGTGCACCTGTCGTCAGTGGCATCATTGACCACTTCAAGAATAACGGCCAGCAGCGCCGTGAGCTTATGGACCTCCTTGCTCGTGCCGAGGTCGATGAGTCCGGAGCTCTCAAGCTTGGGGATGCCGCCAACATTGCCAGCATTGGATCCAGCGTTGTCAGCGTCTTCCACAACTTGTTTGGCGGGTACGTCATTCTGGCGAGTGACACTCCTGCATGTGCTAACAGATTCGTATAGTAACAATGGCCAACAACGTCGTGAGGAAGTTATGGAAATCCTTGCTCGCGCTGAGGCCGAGTCGGACGATAGCGGTGCCATTAAGCTCGGCAACGTTGCTGACATTGCCAGCATTGGCTCAAGTGTCGTAAGCGCATTCAGCCATATGTTCGGCGGGTAAGTGCATTTAACGGTTTCGCCTGAGTGTACATGTTTCTAACGCTTTCGTTCTTGCAGCTCCAGCCAACAACAGCAGCAACGTCGAGATGAGCTCGACGCCCTCTTTGCCCGCGCTCAGGACGAGCTCGATCAAAGCGGCGCCATCTCTTTCGATACTATCAAGAACATTGGGTCTATCGGTGGCTCAGCTATCAGTATCTTGCACAACCTCTTTGGCAGGTAAGCTAATTTACTGTGACAAAAGTTGATGCTCGACTAACTCTATTCTCAGCTCCAGCAATCAGCAGCGCCGAGATGAGCTCGATGCCCTCTTCGCTCGTGCTCAAGACGAACTCGATCAGAGTGGTGCCATTTCCTTCGACACAATCAAGAACATCGGTTCCATTGGTGGATCTGCTATCAGCATCCTGCACAACCTCTTTGGGGGGTAAGTTAGATTAACGTTTTGTATGAACGCATTTAACTGATGTAAACTTCAGCTCGAGCAACAACCAGCAACGCGACGTTGCTGACGACAAGCTCAAGGCTCTGAGTGATATGCTTCGCCCGAAGTTAGGATCCCTCGGCCAGCTCTCTTATCGTCAGGATACTGGTGCGGACCAGAGCGACGCCATCTCTCTCGGTACCATCGGTACCATCTTCTCTCTCGGCGCGCCTGTCATCGGCGGTATCATCGACCACTTCAAGAACAACGGCAACCAGCGTCGTGAGTTCGAAGAGCTCTTGGCTCGCGGCGATACCAGTGGTGCATTGAGCACGCTACTTCCCATCATCCACCGCATTCCCTTGCACATCGGCGTGCCCAAGGTTGCTCGTCAGCAAACCGATGTGGATCAAAGCGACGCCATCTCCCTCGGCACCCTCGGTACCATCTCCCTCGGTGCGCCGGTCTTGGGTAGCTTTATCGACCATTTCAAGAACGGCAACCAGCAACAGCGCCGCGAGTTCGAGGAAATCCTAGCTCGTGCTGACGAGAGCGGGTCCCTGAGCACTTTGTTTCACTTGAACAACTGGACTCCGGGACTCATTCAGCATGGCGCCCAGCTTGTCGCACGTCAGGAGACTGGTGCTGACCAGAGCGACGCTATCTCTCTTGGTACCATTGGCACCATATTCTCTCTCGGCGCGCCTGTCATCGGCGGTATCATCGACCACTTCAAGAACAACGGCAACCAGCAGCAGCGTCGTGACCTCGAGGAGTTGCTGGCCCGTGCGGCGATCGGTATTGATCAAGTCTCGGGTTTCAAGCCCATTCCTCTTCACACTTTCGCGTTGCCAGTGGCTAACAGCTTGAACGACCTCGACTAAACGATTTCTCTGAAACGATCCTCATAACTTATTCTTATTAGTACAACGGATTATGTAGACTGTCAAGACTGTGTAGTTACCTTTTAATATTGCGAATGCGACGGTAGAGCTCTTAGCTCATTTAAATACATTTATCCGGCGTGATTTTGCGGTGAATCAGAGGAGGCAAGTTAGCACGCTCTTCTTTCTGCTGTTCAGTCTGGCCCGTCTAGTCAGATCTCACATTCGACGGTCTCATCTAGATATGGTCAGAAGAATCTCGAGTAAGCAGATATATGTACATGTTTCGACAAGTTACAAGATAGGGCTACAGTATTTTTACAATGGAATGCTGCTAGTTAGAGCTTAGCTGCACAAGTCCGGGAGGTCTAGAATGCCACCTTGAAGCAGCCAAACTTATGACTGGCCTTCCAATCGCGCTTTTGACAGCCCTGGCTACAATACCTGACTGCTTTGCAGTTCGAACACGTCAGCTCGGCGTCCTCCATACACACCACACAGACATCCTCCCCCGACGAGCTCTCCAAAAACTCCCGCGACGAAGTGAGGTAATACCCTGTGGGGCACACATATTTCTCGAGCGTGTTCAGCAACCCATCGAATCTCGCTATCTCCGTGCGTTGGAAAAAGTCGAGGGCTTCACTGTTTTCTGTGGCCTTGTGGAGCTCCGCGACTTTGGCGGAGAGGCGTTTTCGTAGATCCGCGTCCAAGCAAGATTGGCCATCGTCCCCTACAGATGTGTCGCACCATATCATGAAAGTGATGAGTAAGGAGCAGATGTGGCCAGGCCCGCTCGGTCGCTTCCAAGGGATGCCGTCAACGAATGCAGTGGTAATGATGGTGGGGATATCTGCTATCAGGGATTTGTTGCGGAGAAAACGCCGGAAGTAGGGGTTGACTTTGGGCTCTGGGAAAAGAGAGAAGATTTGTATGTAACTCGCCAGCGCGATTCGCTGAGTCTTTGGGTCGAGTTTTCGCAAAGCGGTGGCCAATGCTGGAAGATGCGCGGCGCAAAAGGCCTTATATATTGTGTCCAGAGTCGTACGAGGCAGAGCAGTCAGAGCGTTGAGCTGAAAGAAAAGATGAGATGTTATGCATGTACTTTTCCCGTGTACGGACCTGAGTCTGTAACTCTTTCTCTTGTTCTGGGGTAAAATCTGTGTCTACTGCAAGCGGCGTGTCAAGGAGAAGCGCATTCTTGGCTACTAGTTGTGCCATTGAGACGGCTTCTTTCTTAACATCATCCTTCTGGTTCACCCTTCCGTTCATAGTCACAGTCTCCCTTGTTTTGTCTGTTGGTTTGGCGGGGTGTGAGGATGGCAGTAATAGAGGTCGTCACGGTGGGGCCGCGTGAACGCAATGAGGAAAGACTGACGCCGAGGAGATCTTCTCGGGTAGTAAGCTTGCGTGTAAGTACTACTTTCGTCTTCACGTTTTTCCGACTCGCAGCTGCTACCGCTTTGTGTTGCATCTCGTACTATGGTATAGTAGTAGTGCGTCCGTTGTGCCTCACAGCAGCGTCTTGACAAATATATTGGACGTATCGTTCAAATCGCTTCTCTACGTCTTTACTGCTTGCTAGTACCCTTCACTAGAACACAAACAATCGAAATTTGACTTCGCCAGATTACATATAGTAGAATGCAGAACATGCACACTAACTCCTCTCTGACACTGTGTAATAAACATCACAACGTCGGCCTCGCTTGACGAATGCACTGTTTACATGGCCGGCTGCCGCAAAAGCCCAATTCCGAGAACGCCCTCCAAGCTCCCATCATGAGGAACCGTATCCCGAGGGGTCATCGAGCGATGTCCCTTCCATCCCGGTACGCTCTATGTGTAAATATACAGTCAGCCACCTGCAGAAACAGGTATTACGAGCACGAAATCAGAACCCACCCAGTGCTTCGGCTCCGGTCCATACTTCGACACACCCAGATCCTTCACCAACCCAGTTTCAACGTCGTACACCCACCCATGAACGCCCAGCAAATGGCTTCGACCCTCATGCGCCCAAGCCTTCTGCACGACTTTGCTCTTCATGACGTTCTCCACCTGTTTTTTGACGTTTTCCTCCGTCAGCTCTTCCACGCTCAGTGCCTTCTTCCCTTTAACAGCAATGTGACGCAGATCGGCGAGCCACTCATCCAATGGTGCAGGTGGAGGCCACGAAGTGCTATGGAAAGGCTCAGTTAAGTGGGGTTCACGATCGAGACTACGCTTGGGGAAGGATTTGCTCTTTGTTAGAGAGTCAGCGTCGACGCAGACGGCGAGAGCACCGCAGTTCGTGTGACCTGCGACGATGATATGCTCGACACCTATCTCAGTGATAGCGTGCACGAGAACCGACTGGAGGTTTAGGTCGTGCGGGTGTACTTGGCTGTAGCAAGGGATGTAATGATTGAGATCATTATCCAGATGTGCAAGAAAGGATGTACATACTTTGCGACATTTCGATGACTGCATATCTGGCCTGGTGCACCACCGAGAATAGTGGTCTCGGGAACACGTGAATCTGTGCACCCAATCCACAGAATCTGCATCCAGTAGGAGATATTGTCAGGTCTTGTCTTACAATCCACTCAAGGGCATAGAGCAACGTTACCACGAGTCTCGAATAAAGCACGAACCTTGGGGTGTTGGACTTTGCTACCCTCGGAGAAGAAAGTAGGTTCTTGCTTTTTGACTTTCTGTGCCCACTCTATGTTTTGCTCGACCCGCTGGCGTAACGTTTCATCCTGGATGTTTTGTATGCTGGCTGGTACTTCGGTTATAGCGTCTTGGGACATCTACGAATAAATCAGTGGTGTAATTTAGTCTATGGTCGGTAGGAGGAGGTTGTGGAAGACAAGAGGCGCACCTTTGCGAGTTTCTCGAGGTTTCAATCGCACACTTCGCTCGAGACGATATATTTATAGCCCGAGAGTGTGATAACCCGCGGAGGCGGTGAAAACAAATGTCGGCATGTCAGAAAGCATGTGTTTCGGGTGACATCTCCATTTGTTGAGTCCTCATGGTCGCTGTTTGTGAGCCCCGATAAAGAGTGGTGTAAAGCAAGATAGGACTCCATGAAGGTGAAGCATTCTGTAATCCGAGCACTCATCATCATGGCTTCTACGTTATGAACCTAAACTACGTACCTCTCAGTTAATTGGTGTTCTTTTAATTCTCGCGGGGAGTGGTACGCGAACCAACCTCACAACTAGGACGGGACGTCCGAAGCCACCGCATGGTTCATCCGCCGTCCCGCATATCAAGATAGCTTGAGCATGCAAATCTATGCAAATTCGCCATGAGAGCCATATGGGCAAGACGAGTCTAGATGAAAGCGATAAACAAGCTTGGGTGTGCTCGTCTTGTGTTTAGAGCAGATTCAAAGCGTACCTGAAGGGGATCATGCACCCCCGAGCGTGTGCAGGTGATAATGGCACACGCGGCCGAGTCCCTGGTTACTGGACATCCTAGAGTGATTTTGGAGCCGCTCATGTCAGTGAAGTCAATCTTCATAAATTCATGGTATCGGAAAGATCAGTATTCACTGGATTCGAAGTTGCTCGTGGTGGTTGAGAGCAAAGAAGACTGCGCGCCAATAACTGACAAGGCCCGATCTGCAATCAAATCGAACCGAACGCAAGCTGAGGTTATCGATCAACAGTGCCAGTGCTTTCAAGTTCGCCGAGTCGCATCGTCGTGGTCGCGCACTCTCTATCTCTTACCCTGCCTTGCTTTGTGCTCCTGTCGATAATAGGGGACTTCAGAGTTCGTTTGATTATTGACAATGAGCGCAATCAATTCAGATATTACGTGATTGGACATGGTTACAGCTCATGTTCTTACAGTTGCTTGTACGTAGTGTCGTACTTAGTGCTTTAAATCCTTCTTGAGTACGACATGTTTGAGTTCTTGGTCCGCAAGAGTCTTCAACCTCCCGAGATGCTCAAAGAACGATGGCGGCGCTGTAGCGACGAACTGGTCAAATTCCTAGCATCCAGTATCAATGCCTGTTCTCGGGAGCGGAAAAGACAAGCGAGCACGTACCTCTTTGCTGTTCCAACCAAGTACAACAGCAAATCTCCTATCGTCCTCAACAACCGACCCCCATCCTCCCCTGTTCTTTACCGCATCGTTCGCCAGTATCTTCTCGATCAATTCCGACAAAAGACCTTTGAATTCCTCCTTGTCGGTATCTTCCTTCAAGTCCCAGAACACGAACTCCGTGATGGGAGCGTTCAAAGCATCCTCAGGAGTAGAGGTGGAGAGGAAGGTGTGCTGAACAAATTCGAATTTGGCAGCAATTTGACCGATGGACTTGGCCATCGTAGGGGCAACGTCTTTATTGTCGAGGAGAGCTTTGTGATGGCCAACGGTTTCCCATACTGTACTTCAGCGGTAAGTTGGCGTACTCCGACGGAGAACTATTTATGAGGCGTACAGATTGCACCATAGAACTTTTCGGGATCCTGGACTTCAGTACCAAAGTATGAACTGTAAAATGAATGAGTAAGACTTGAATTCGATGAGATTTCATGTGAGCCATACGAAATATGCCCATCGGCCTTGTTCAAGATGTCGAATGCCTCTCGAGCAGCCGCAACACCCTCGGACCTGAAACGATCTGTTCCAATCACACGAAATATCTCGAGAACGGGTGCCATGTCGGATATTCTGCAGTGGCAATGATATATCTAGGTGATAAAACGGTAAGTACTGATAAGGAATGACTTCGTGGGTAAGGAGTGCAACCTGCTTGTGCCAGTCCCGAGCCGCAGTAGTCTATATATACAAAGTCAGACTCTCCAGGCGCAAGATGCGTGAAATATGCGAACTACCGGCGATTAGGCATACAAATCGTTATGCTCAATTTTTGGATGCAACCCGTAATGTTACTAATATACCGGCAAAGGCAGCGAACGGCGATGACAAATCACACAGTTGCCTGCCATGGATGAGTAAGTGTGAAGTCTTCCGTGCTAGTCGTCCCATGTTGTGAAAATACTGCGGGTGTATAAGTGAGACCACGCCGAATGACCGGTAAATACTCAAGTACTCACATAGTGATTTATCTGCTTCACCCAATATGTCCGAACCGTAAGGACAACCCAGATTCCAGATGCTTCAAGTGAACTTGAGACGGTGCAGGATCTCTGCTAAGCTGTATCAACCGAGTATATGAGGCCCAATGGCATTAGAGGGAGTGAGTAGAGTTGTATGCAGCACAATCTCATAAGTATACGCATCGCGTAACCGGAGTAGGGGCCATTGCAGTATCGGATCATAGAGTAAGTATATAGTTATGAGATATCAGATCTAAGACTCCACGTGGCATGGGCTTTAGAAATTCGAGTCGTTGTAGTGGTAGGTTGAGCCTGAGAATACTCTCAAATTCCCTCTCATGATCACTGCCGTACAGGTTCACCGAAATTTGGGTCATGGCAAGGGGAGCCCCCCGCGAAATTTGGATCTAAGACCAGGGGTGCCAGGGGTCAAATTTACCTGTTAA
>JAXQGN010000029.1:0-92973 GCA_037039805.1 Irpex sp. M6601 | reverse complement strand
GGCTCAGTTCATCACTTCTCATCAAAAGCCATCAAAGCTGAACCGTGCTGAGCTGGGCTGCGCCATGAGCAACACTATAGAGTCCCGACACTTCCTGAACTGGCTGCGGTCCGAATGTCTCCGGCCGAAGTGCCGCGATAATTGCTCAAACTCAAACAGCTCACCGTACGAAGTTGTGTTTAACGAGTTTCTCTTGCTGGCCATGTTCTCTCGAGCTCTAGGCTCCAATCTCTCCGCCACCACCTCAGCCTCGTCACTACGATATGCCCGCTATGCGCCACCGCTAGCACGAAGTTTTGGCAGTACCAGGCGAACACAAGAGTCCAGCGCATCATCTACTACTACTTCGAAACTTGAATCGAAGATAGAGACAACAGCTGACAAGGCTGCCCCTTCGGAAACACAAGCACAACAGGCACAGGGGAAGGACAAGGACGGCATACCGTTCCTCAGCCAGCCGTTAGGCGTTGCTGAACCTCCGACGGGCAAACACTCGCAATGGGCGGACATCATTTGGGATGACAAGCTGCGGGTGAAGCAGAGAGGTGCCCTGTAAGTAGGTCACTGGGTTATGTTTGTATGTTACTTATGCATGCTTAGACTTAAAGAGGTCGCCAAAGGTAACTTTGACGACCTGAACGCGACACGACATCATGGCGGGAAAATGTGGGTTGCACCTCCGGTCCTCATTCGAGAAAACGTGAGTATTGGTGTTTCTTGAAAGTATACGGTTGATTGAACGGTTTTAGAAAGCTCGATACTTTCCTGACATAGAGGGAACGTCGCTCGCTACAAGCGAGAAAGTCTACACTACAGACCTCCTGCTGAAAAAGGTCTCACTAGTGTCGATACTCTCCTCCAAAATCTCCGAGGTGAGTCGCACTAGTTTTTAGTTTCCGTCTCATGCAAATATAGAATGACGCATACCCGGCAGATACAAACGGCCATGTTCACGGAACCCACCGTCGCACAATACTCGAGCGATCGGCGGTTCCAGCACCTACAGATCAACCTGCAAGAGAACAAAATGCGATCGGTGTTGGTGTCTTTCTTCGCCAGCAGCATACGAAAAACTATGCCGAAGGAACAATGGCCGTTCTACATGATCAGCAGCCAGAACATGGAGTACGCACTCATGTTTATTGTTGTGTATTTTATATTGACGGGGGACTCTAAACAACAGCTACATAAGAGACGACATTGGGCTCAGAAACAAGTTCATTGGATATGTTTACTTGGTGGACGAGAAGTGTCGAATACGGTGGGCTGGTTGTGCGGATCCTCAGCCAGGAGAGATACAGGCTCTTCGTGGGTGCACCGGGCAACTGTTGAAGAGGCTGAAGTAGACCGTGACGTACTAAGCAACATGGCTGGCTTGGCGGATTTCTTCCCTGCATTACATGTGTCTCTATGGCACTCCGGCGCGAATATATTATCGACCCTCAATATTGGAATCATTCCTGCACACTTGCTAATCTCTGTTATCTTTGGCGAAGCTCAATTAATATATGAAAGATTGTGCCAGACCTGTTACTCAGTAATATACATTCTCTGTTTGTCGTGAAACAGCCGTATGAGGCGACGAGTGGCAGTTTGCAGCCGGGTTGAGGACGTCGGTGTTGCGATCATCATGGTGTGTTGCGTGTTGCGGTGACAGATTACCGCAAATCATGGATAGGCGCTGGAGACGGCCGGCAGAGGGCGTGACATAAATGGAAGGTCTCTCCGTGCTTTGTTTGTTCTCAGAATCCGTCCACCCGCCAACTCTGGCTCACCCGCCTTTCCAGTCTAGTTATACGCTCTAGGCCCCTTTTCTTATCCCAACTCTAGTCGCTCTCTCAATCCCACTTTTGTCTACTTATATTCTCTCATAACCCCCACACGACCCCAACACAGACCATGGCTCCCAACGACACAGAGAAGAACTTCCAAAATGGAGAGGCAGAGGACCACCAGATGCTCGAGGTCAAGCTCGATAAGAACGACGTCCTGCCTTCGCCCGTCTCAGCCAACGTTCCGGCCAAGTCTGCCACCAAGTCTTCTCTCTCCGCCTCTGCTATCATCCCCGTCTGGATAACTCTCAGTTCTGCTGTCATCATCTACAACAACTATCTGTACAACACTCTGCAGTTCAAGTACCCCGTCTTCCTCGTGACATGGCACTTGACCTTTGCCGTAAGTCGTATACTCTGTACTTCGTCGCCCTCTGCTCACGGGCATGTGTTCGCGTAGGCCATTGGCACCCGTGTTCTCCAGAGGACAACACACCTCCTCGACGGAGCAAAGGATGTACACGTATCGAAAGAGATGTTCCTGCGGTCCATCCTCCCCATCGGCCTCCTCTTCAGTGCCTCCCTCATCCTCAGCAACACCGCTTATCTCTACCTCAGCGTCGCATACATCCAAATGCTCAAGGTTCGTCTCGTCCCCTTCCCCTCCCGATATTCGCCCGAACATCGAAACGTGTGCTTACAATTGTGATATATTGATACAGGCGTTCACCCCAGTGGCCATCCTCCTCATCTCGTGGACCTTCCGTCTGCAAGAGCCGAGTAAGAAGCTGGGTGTTATTGTCTTCATGATCTCCGCAGGTGTCGCTCTTGCCTCCAAAGGCGAGCTTCGCTTCGACCTCGTTGGCTTCATCACTCAAGCCGCTGCCGTCGCTGTACGTCTTCCCAAACTTTCTCTCTCATCTTCGTTTCACAAACCACTCACCACGCAACGCCCATCACAGTTCGAAGCCTCCCGCCTCGTCATGATCCAGATCTTGTTGCACGGCCTCAAGATGGACCCCCTCGTCTCCCTGCACTACTACGCACCCGTCTGCGCAGTCATCAACCTCGCCATCCTCCCCTTCACAGAAGGTCTCGCGCCATTCTACGAAGTTATGCGTCTCGGGTTAGTCGCCCATTCCTCGCACGTTCCCATCAAAAATTAACGCCACTGACACACAACTTATACTTATTTCTGATTCTCGCATGCATTGTAGCCCCTGGATCCTGCTGAGCAACGCCTCCGTCGCCTTCCTCCTGAACATCGCCGCCGTCTTCCTCGTCGGAGCCGGCAGCGGCCTCGTGCTGACCCTGGCCGGTGTCTTCAAGGACATCCTCCTCATCACGGGCTCCGTCCTTATCTTTGGCAGCACCATCACGCCTCTGCAAGTGTTCGGTACGTGGGTTTCACTTACGTCACTTTTCGCGCAAGTGACAAGTGACCCGTCCGTGACATGTGGGGCTCACGATTCTTGGATTCTTTGTGTTGACAGGTTACTCGATCGCGCTGGGAGGTTTGATCTTGTACAGGACCGCTGGCAGCAAGTAAACTCATTCATGACGACTTGCTCACGATTGTCCTCTCTCGATGTATTGGTTATTCTCTCCAAAGTACCTCTGCCTATAGTGCTCGATCTAGGACACACAATTCAGTAGACGGACGTTGTGTTACATAGAAATCGTCGGAACTTTTTCTTCTTCTTTCCTTGGTGGGAGCGGGGAGTGTATTCTCTTCTTCTCTCCTTGTTAGTCGCTCATTCGTACGTGCGGCTGATAACTTGAGTACCGCAAACCCACATATGATTCGGCGGTCTTGATGGTCAAAGTTTCCTGTTTACGATACGCTTTTACTTCTTTGTCGTACTCGCGTGGACGCGGTTCGTGGATATCCTTCGTACATACTACCTACCTACCTTTGTGAGACTAGTATACACAGCTATGCACAGTAATCTAGGACCATGAGGATTTCTGCTCCACCGACTGAAGCGAACAGCAGTGAATCTGCGCCTTCAGTTTTCGAGGGATTTTCTCATGTCGATTGGGACCCACTATACTTCTCCGTTTGAGAGCACGCTCGTCATGTACTGCTAAGAATAAACAAGCGCAAGTCCCGTAGAATACGTTGACCACTATTACGACAGTGTATATGTAACCTACTTCTAAGTACGCCAATTGTCCGCGACGCTACCACTTCGCAGCCTCCGCCTTGATCTCGTCAATGACGTTCTGCACAACCGCTGTCACCCATGTGCTCTGTCCGGCACGGAGGTTCATAACAGGCGGCATCCTCCCCACAAATTTCCTATATCATACGTCAGTTACGATACTTCTCTCACTTCAAAGTTGGAAGGAAGCCTCACTTTTCGTCCCACCATGCCATGTATCGCATGCCGAGGGCTTTCGCGGAGAACTCACGGTCACGGAGGAAGGCGCTTGAGGGCCAGAACTCCATGATAAGAGGCGCGGGGCGCTGTCTTTGCGATACGCCTGCGTCGGACGGTGTAGTGAGAGGTGCTGGCAGGAACATGCTATCGTCGAGGGAGTGTCCGAAGGCTCCCAGCAGAATCTGCATTGTATAAACGTCTCGTTAGTCCCTAGAGGAATATGAAGGAGACAGGAACACTCACATCTGTGCGAGTAATGATCTTCATACGCTCCTCCCACGACTCCTTCGTCCCGTTGTTCTTCACGATATTGAACTCAGCGACAACACCCTGCCTCGCAAGCTTCTCCAAGCCCGCTACCAAATCCGGATAATCCTCCGTCCGAATATGCGCCCCCGCCTCATACGGCTCGTCCGCCATACTCACAAACGTCACCACCGGCTTCCTCCTCCTCGCCCCAGCAGTCTCCTCATCACTTGGCAAGCCGATATACGACAACAAGGCCGCACGCGCGGGCGCCCACCACCGCTCTGGTGCCTCGAGACCGACGAAGGGAGCGGCCCAGGAGGGGAGGCCTTCTTGGTTGAGCTCTTCCAGGTCGATTTGGCGTTTGCGCAGTTCGTCGCCGTGCGTGTTGAGCATGGGCTGCCACCGCGTGGACCAGAACTCTCGGCCGGCGTCTGCGGCTGCTCGGTCGACCACGATGACTCGCTCGAAGATGTAGGGGAGGTGCATTTCGGCGTAGTCGGCCCATTCTTCCTGGTACATCAGCGCGAGGGTGGGTAGTACTGCCTTTACGGTGTCTGGGTGTAGACCTGTGTAGGCACGTTCTCGTGGTGGTGGGTGTGCGTTGTGAACGTCTTTCTCTTCGGGAGGCATTGAGGGTGACGAGAATACAGGCACTCTTGGGTACCACAGGCGGACAGGAGGGGGAACGCTGGCTACAGTACCAGGAGATATTATCTGCAGACCTGAGTCGGATATCTTGGATGTCTGATGCGCTCCAGATAAATGCGCGTGTGTGCGGAAGAACGAGAATAGTGTGTATGGGTCTTGTGAGTTGGCTGGTTCTGTTGAGAGCCATGTAGTCTGACGCAGTCTGCACAAGGTAAGGTGAGGGAAGAAGTGGCTGTCAATTAAATGGTACATTACCTTCCACCGTATCCACCAAGTGTTTCATTAGCTTGCGCTGTAGTTATAACCTTCCAAGAGGTCGGCGGGGTAGGATGGGTGGGGTCTACCTTGAGCGAAACGATTGACTCTAACGGAGGCACTGAGCCAGGGGAGTCGGTTACGACATATATCGTCCCATTTAGCATGTAAAGGTTGTCAAGGATCGTGAAGCCTGTGTCCCAGAAGCATACTTTAGCATGGCCAGACAGAATAAACAGAGTGGCAGACATACCAGGCACATGAGCAACTGTGCTGGTCTCCGGTATCCCATCCTTTAGCCAGAGATGTTGGTCGTCTATTGAAACACCCTCAGATAGACCAATCCCTGGGTCTCGACGCACAGCACTTCTGCTCGCGAGCTGTTTCCTGCCGACGTTGTATATCGTCCGCTGAGTCGTGCCCGCACCTATATCCACTCCGCCCGTCCCTCGCTCGACCCCCGCAATCTCACCCTCTTCCCACACCCAGTCTCCAGCAATGATGTTCTCGAGGTTGTCTCTCCACGCTTGTGGTCTCCTGCCATCTCGTTCGAAGCCAGGGTCTTTGATGACAGCACCTGTATTTCATAAGTTATACCAAATACTATAAACGTGCAAATTAGAGAGACAGATCTACATACCGAGGTATGATGACTGTAGCTTTGTAGGGCTTACACCGACCAGTCGTAGGGATGTCTCCAGGTTATAGGAGAGCACGAACACCGTGAGCGAGAATATGAGTAGGGTCACTTCTCGCCGGGACGGTGGCGACAGCCAACTTCGAGGAGCTGGCATAGTAAAAAGAGCGTAGTATGGTCGTATCCTTCAAGTTGGTGCCGTCGTAAACCTCCCACAAAGTAGCCTGCTGCGTTGCCTTGTGTGTTAGAGTTCCGTCAAGGTGTACGGCGGAGAACCGTGTCAATTATAGCCCCAGTTAAGGTGTTTGTAGGAGTCCGTCCAACTCTGCAGTCTATAGATTAGATGCCTGCCAGATATCGTGAGGATAACAGAGTATTATGCAGTGATAGGTAGTTGCATTGACCGAGACCAGGCGAGACAGTCAATGTGAGGAGAGAGTAGCAAGACAAGCCTTCGCCGAAATAACTTCAAGCTCATGATCAAGCGCCTTGGACTTGTCATGATGAACTTTCGACTCGAGAAAAGAGACGAGCACATTTTACCGAGGTTTAAGTCGAATGCTGGATGTTGCATAAAAATCTCAGAAGAAGGACATCAAACCCCTGACTTGGTGAATTTTAACTTCACGAGTGCAGTAGTCGCAAGGGAGCTGCACATCACCCATGACTTACTACTGAGTACACATGCAGCTGCCAGGATGACCTTAGCAAGGTAGATAGGGAGGATCAGATCGTTAACAATGCATAAATTTGGCGAGGTAAAGAAAGGAGAATATGAGCTCTCGACCAAACTTAGGGTTCTTTCATGACGATCATGATGCAGGTGAGGTGCAATTGAAATCGAGCTGCGTGGCTCCGTCAATACGACGAGATTAAGGAGCGAAATTTATAGCACACCTCTTTCACACTGCTGATATTTTGGCAGATATAACTTGCAGTTCCGTTGGGGGACGTCAGGTGGGTGCCTGTCGCCGTAATGTCGTCGCACTGGTCTGAACACTTGAGGCTCACCACGACGTCTCCATTGTGACCTGAGGATGTACCAGTGATGTTCACAACTATTCAAAAACGCGTCAAGCTATGAACTAGGCCAAGAGAATAGCTAGACCCACAGTGTACGTCTGATATAGACAGTTTAGATGGATACTGCGCACACACGTCTGCGGGCGTGGAATAACACTATGGTGGCGGGTCAGAGAAACTCGTCTCAGAAACATGTGTTGAGCACCCACCTGATCGATAATAATGGGATTATCCACGTTTGACACTGGTTTTGCGTCTGTTTTTCAGTTCCGTCTCAATGCTGCAGATTCATGTCGCCTTACATGAATAGTCCTCCCATGTGATGTTCTTCACATAGCCATTGCCGCCTCCCGCAGTACTGGCTGAACACAGCCGTCAGCACGCAAAAAGGGTATTATTACATATTTGACGCACTAGGAGAGGGGTTTCCTCCGAATACCTTGATTCGGGCACCGTTCTGGGCGTTATTCATTGTGACATTGTGGACCGAGACATTCGCCACAATGTCCGTTTCTCCAGCATACTAGAAAACCAGATAAGCGACTGCGCAAAGATGTAATAACGAAGGGAAGGTAATCACCTGGCCGAGGCTTCCAACCGATATGCCGTGTGAACCATTGCACCACAAATTGCTGACACGGATATTGGTGCTATTAGGTTTGAAGGCTAGACTCGGAAGACAAGAGGTCAATATATGTTCATTGCCCATTGGGTAGTCTGAAAATCCTTACAAACGCAATCATCATCGTTGTTGATCCACGAGTTGGTGATGGTAACGTGGTCGGATCGGTAAATGTCCCAACCGTCTGTAAAGCAGGTTGAGTGTGCTGCATGGTTGATGTTTTTGTTCTACCTACCAGAATTAGCAGTGGAAGAGTTTGAGTAGGACACGGTGTTGATTCTATTGAGAGGTCAGGGGCATAAAGGGTATGTAATCAGGGATCGCCATACCTAATATTGTTGTAAGTCACATTTTGGCTTTGATAGACAAACTGGGGTGGAATGCTTCAATCAACGGGCTGTCACTAATATATATCCAAATGTATACCCACGTTATTCTAGCACGGAAAACATTAGCAAAAATTGAATGACCTCGATGAGGGTGCTCACCCAGAACGGAGATCCAATGATCCAGACGTCTTCGACCACAACGTCCGTCGCGTTTCCGACAGTGAGAGGAATAGGGCGAGCAAACGTGCGCGACGATCCTCCCGCAGTTCCCGCATTCTTTCATTGCACAAGAAGAGAGTTGAGTCAAAGCCAAAGAGCGAAACAGCCATGGCGTACATGTGAATTAGCGAAGGTGTCCCACCAGACCTGGCCGTTTCCATCAATAGTTCCGCCACCGTACAGATGGATATTATGCCCAGACAAAAACCAGAATGTTGTGCTGGTTGGGAAACCGGTGGATTAGTTTAGTGAGAGACTAAGAGTAATGCCAGACAACTTACGCGTTCTGATATCCCAGGAAGTAACTCTGAGGGGACCATTTGGCGATGTCGGGGGAGTATTGCACTATGAAAAGTCAATTATAAATCGAGTTAAACCGCGTTAAATTACTCACAAAAGCCACTCAATTCAATCTCGACGTCCTCGAGTTCAGTGGTCAAAAGTAAAGAGTCCACATTATAATACTTGTCTAACACAACTTTGCCGTTCTTCGCGCATCGCTTGAATGCCGCACTGATAGCTGGGCCATCATCCCTTCCACCTCCAAGACTTGGCACTTTGCACGATAGTCGTGCTGCAACCGTTGTGATCAAGAGCGAGAGGAAGAGTGTGACGGTATTCAACATGGCGGGCGTGATGAGATGGAATAAGAGGCCGTAGTGCTTGGTTCCACAGGCGGTGTTAGCCCGACTCACAGCGTTGTCAGAACACGCCCCCAAGGCTTTTATACCTCAGGCATTGGGACTTTACATCATCATTTCTGTAGCGGCTGCAGACTCAGCTGGTCATGTTTACCGATGATTGTGCCTCAGCCGGGCGGAACGTGGCGGCCCGCCGCGATGTGCGTTGGACGCAAGCAGATAGTTTTGCTGGGCAAACGGAATTTAGTGGGAATTTTTGACAACAATTTGGAACTTATGAGGTCGCCTGACTCTGCGTCTTGTGGCCAACGATTGAGATCGAAACGCTAGTCCAAGAGCAGACGCCCATCATGGAAGATTCGGAGGACCCCTATCACCAGCGTCAGAATTGCCCTCCAGGGCCCCCTGGTACTATCGCAGTCACGCTTGCCACCTTCCACTTTACTGCAAGTCTGCGAGACGCGTTTGCCTCATCTTGAAGACTTGGCAGACAATTAGCCGGCTTAGTTGAACATGGCTAGCCTTCAAGGCTATGTCGATCGTGAGTTACACGCTTTTCGTCGTTGGTCATGCCACGCTCATCACGTTCGCCAACCTGCAGACCGTGTATTGCTCATTCTCCAGGACGGCCGAGCCATAGTCGTGAGTCCCCCTGAAGCCTGCTTCAGAGAGTTGAATGTTGCTGATGCCGTAATAACGCCACTTCTCCGTGATCCCTCGCTCTCGACTGCTTAGGGCATCATGGCAGGTTACGACCAAAAGTCTAATGTAGTCTTGTCAGATTCAAAGGAACGAGTTTACAGCATGGATGAGGGCGTCGAAGAGATACCGCTCGGATTGTATCTGGTGAAGGGTGATCAAATGTGCGTGTTCACGTTGTTGATGATTCGCCCTCGCCGTATCTGACCTTTATTTCGTAACGTCATTCAGTGTGCTCATAGGAGAATTGGACGAAGCCACGGACCAGGCTGTCGATCTGTCGAGCATTCGAGCAGAGCCACTCCCCCCAATACGATACTAGATCCCTTGCATAGCCCCGCCTTTGACGAACCTCGACCTCGTGGAGCTTGTGAGCCGTGGTCTTCCACGTTCGAAAGCCAAATTTGCTACTGCCGCCATGAGCCGCCCCCAGAGGTGCAATGAAGCCATCAAAGAAGCCGACTTGCAGGCTGCGTATGAGCTGCTGTCGCGCCATCAAGAAAAGAAGAGAGAAGTCGAGGGGGCAAGGGCTGACAGGCCCATCACACAGCATCGATAGCGGGAGACCGAGGACGCAGATGTACGCTACCTATTTGCCACATACTCCTCTGATCTAATGGCAGAGTAATAATGATGATATCGTCTCATGATTTCCCGGGATTACGTTCATACCAATTTGCGCCGTAAACGTAGGTTACATGAGTACGATAAGTGAGTTCCGTATTTCTTCTGTGAGGTGGCGGTGTACTCATCTATCTTTCGATCCATCTTTATAGGTCAGGAGAGGCTCTTCTGATAGACTGCGTTCGGAATCTCGGAGAATGCTTGAGTCGAGGCACAAAAATGAAAAACACGCATCCCACTGATGTTCAGCCACCACCATTCAACATCAATATGTGATGCGGTCCGTGCCCACCGTCTCAGCCTCGTTCAGGCCATGCTAGCGATTTTCCAGAATCTACTGCTCCATTCTTGTGCCACTGAACGCCGCTGAATTACCCTCGAACTCTAGGACTGAGTCTAATCGAACATGCGTACGTTTTCCGAAGGACCAGACGGCGCATTCGTGTTTCATTCTGATGCGGGAAAAGTCTATCACAATTACAGATATCGGTAACGGCATCGCAAACGAATCCCGAACGACTTGGTCTTGGAGCCTTGTTTCTACGCATGTATCGGTCATGTTCGCGAAAGTTTGGCTATCCAGCCGCATCTTGAGGTAACCGCATCTTTCCTATCTGATAGAGCTTATGGTTGTCAGGACCGATACGGGTGAAAGTCTGGAAATCCAGCGATGTCGAATGCTGCCAGAAGCTTTCACAGAACGTTAACTTTTCTCTCACAAGTCACGCATCATGGACAATGTTGCGGCAGCGGTCGTGTCACGAGTTCTTGGTATATACGTTTGCGGACCGAATCCCATAGCAAAGGTATCTGAGCTACGACTTAAGCTCAAAGGGTTAGATACTTCGGTTGCTGCTCAGTTGAGCATTTCTAGGATGCCCTTCCAGCCATATTTACTGTCGGAGTGGCGTCATAGGGCAACGTCGATGGATCTTCGGAAACAAGATGCTCGGGTAAGCCTGGACTTTGACCTACAGCATTGTTACACTTCACACGCCTCGAGACACTGTCGTGGCAACAACTTGTATTTGACGGGGTCAGGTGCACGTGTGGTGTAATTCTGAAAGAGAAGTCCTCGTTCTTGAGTGAGGCTGTGCTATTTGACTATCTGTAAGTTGGAAAACGAGGATACACGGAGCGAACAGCCTCATCGGCCGCCATCCACCTGGCGAGGGCTTGTGAAAACAAACCTGCAGGTACAAATGCGGCAAATTCGAGGGTGGCATGATGGCATCTGAATTTAGATCTCAGATACACATGTAGAATGACTGCTTCCCGATTTCATCTGATGATAACGGGGACGCTCTTTGCGGACTTTCCTTGCCACTCAACGCCTACCTCCAAGCATGTACGTCCCTTGTCCCAGAAAACATCTTCAATACTGACCGTTTATGGCTACAGATTACCATGCTGAAACTGCAAAGGTAATACTGAGACTCCTCAAATAACTACTTCGCCTCACCGATCAGAATGTACGCAGGGTTTGAACGCCGGGCACTGATACGTCCTCCAGAACACGTTATGGCGAATTCACAAAGCAAGGGTCTTTGGTGTGAACTCTGACTGACACTTTGACATATCCAGGCGTGTTTTCTTACCATGATTAGCCGCTACACGCCCGGGAATAGGTCTCGGAGCTCGCCAGAGAAGATCACCGCTGCCTCATGTTGTACACGCATAAGCCAGCACCCCGTCACGTTCCCTGCCACTAATATACCGCTCGAATTCGCCCTTCCTCCCCTCTTCCCTCAGGACACTCCTCACTTTCTTACGAGCTCTCAACGGCTTTTGCCACCCGCTTCTTTCCCCTCTCTCCGCTTCACCGCTCTCCTCCGCCATGGTGACCAGCGCACAACCCACCTCTCCATCTCCCCCGCCTATCGGCGCTCTCATTGACAACGGCGCGCTGGAACTCGTCGAAATCCTCGGATATGGAGGCTACGGCATCGTGTATCGTGCTATCGACACCTACTCATCTCATCCCACCTCGTACGCAGTGAAGTGTCTCCCGCATTCGAACAAGCGGAGTTCGACTCGCCAGCGGCAGTTGCACATCCGCGAGATTACTCTTCACAAGCTGGCCTCGGCACATCCTGGAGTTGTGACCTTGCATCGCGTCATCGAGGACTCGCAGTACACCTGGATCGTCATGGACTACTGTGGCGACGGTGATCTCTTTACGCAGATCCTTCATAACCGCCGATACCTCGGTCAGAACGACTTGATCAGGGAGGTCTTCTTGCAGCTGCTCGACGCAGTTGATTATTGCCATTCGCTCAATATCTATCATCGTGACTTGAAGCCTGAGAATATTTTATGCTTTGAAGACGGTCTTCGCTTGGCGATCACCGACTTTGGTCTGGCTACCACTGAGAAAATGAGCACCGAGTTCCGCACCGGTAGCGTGTACCACATGAGCCCAGGTACGCAATTTCTTTGTACTTCATGAACGTCAAGCTGAACCACACTCTTTAGAATGCCAGGGTGGAGATTTCGCTCCTACCAAGAGCTATTCTCCTTTGTTCAATGACATCTGGTCGTTGGGAATCATCCTTCTCAACCTCATTACGGGAAGGAATCCATGGAAGTCTGCCTCCATCGACGACTGCACATTCCAGGCGTACCTCAGGGACCCTGTTCACTTCCTCCCCACCGTTCTCCCTATCTCGCAGGAGGTTAACGCTCTCCTCGTCCGTGTCTTGCACGTGGACTGGCGTCACCGCATGACGTTGCACGAGATGCGTCAGGCAGTGAAGGACATCGAAAACTTCTACTCACCCGACGTTCTCTTCGAGGACAGCATGGCTCGTTGCCCATGGGAGGCAGGTGTCAACGTCGACGACGACGAGGAAGCCGAGAGCGATTCTACTGGCCCAACCGCCGAGCCTGAGCACGAGACTCAGGGACAGGACTTTCTTGTGGAGGATGCCAACAGACAGTCCCAGTGGAGCGAGAACTCCGACTCCGAGATGGTCTTCACCACCCAGTCCGCTACCAAGCACTCATGGGAAGATTCGACGTACGATGATGAGAACTCTTCTGCGCTTTATCGCGGACGCTCTCGTTCCCCCGCATCTCCTTTGTTCTCGAGACGGCCCTTCGATGATGTGCGGTCATCCAGCGGACCTTCCACGTACTCTGTGGTGTCATCATCACCCTCCATCCCATCTCCTCCAGTAACGCCTGGTCCAGAGGAGGTCTTGTTCCCTGGCGCTGCTCGACGCCCCGCTCATCTCACACTCGATATCGATGGTCTTCACAACGAGTACTACGCCGGAAGCATCAACATGCTCTCTGCAACTGACGAGTCTATGATGCAGACCGCTATCGAGTCGGCACGCTACACAGACTTCGAGACCTACTCGCCGTTCTTCTATCCAGAGTCTAACAAGCCATCGGCGATCGAGCCGTCTTCCGAGATGCTCATCACGCCTACCGACTACGGCTTCGATGACGATGAGATGGATGCGATGTCGAGCTACAGCTACGCTCCCGCCGAAGACGAGCAGTCGATCTCTATGCCTGAGCCAATGTCCGCACGTCCGGAATCGCCCGTACTGGGACTCGGCCTGGGATTTACGATCCCTGATCCCGCTACGCACGACCAGCAGCGCCAGTCTGCCGAGCCATCCACTGATGTCGCTGCACCAACTCCTGCGTACTCGTTCCTCAGCTTCCCTACTCCCGACACCACGCAGTACACTTCCCCCTTCAGCTTTCCGCCGCTTTCCAACACCAACGCATTCACACCCGTCTCCACAACACTGGGTTCTCCATTCGAGTACACACCCCCTGCATCTTCCTCATTTTCTTCCAAGCCATCCTCTCGCCGGTCACGCTCACGATCACGGAAGTCTCGACTTCTCAACCCGATGCGACTCGCGTTCACTCGCCGTTCCCGCTCTCCGACACCCCCTGTACCCCAGACCTCCACCGCCACGCAAGAGCAGTCCTTTCAGGACGACTCAAGCCCCAACTTTCCGACGCACTGGTCGCTCGCCCCGTCCACCTCTCCGGAGCACGCTCAGCTTTCATGCTTCGCTACTCCTGCGTCCTCTCCGAAAGTTTCTGGATCCGCGATCACTAGCACAGCGGTGGAGAAGAGGGTCACACAAGGCATCAGACGACGAACGACCAAGAAGAGGCTGAGGTCTCCGAGAGACTGGTTCTCTCCCGGAAAACTGCTGGCTGCAGTCATTCCATCACCGTGACGCCAGAGGCTGTCTCGGGCCTTTGCTATAGGGCTCTGAACGTGATGATTTCTTACGGACCTAGACTAACGACCCCGTCACGAAAACACGAACTTTTCTTCTTGGTCTTTCTTGCATATTGGTCATCATTGCATAGCATATACATACTCACCTTCGCATTCACATCCACAGCATATCATCATCCACGCAACTCACGTATCCTTATTCATTTGGCACACATTCGTCTTTTTGGCGTATCATTATCTCGGTCGAGCCGTGTACTTTTTCTGTAACCCTAGACGGAACCTGTTGTACATTACCACCCACATCATATGCGCCATGCAATATGCAGTATGCCCTCGAAGTTCGACGTGAGAGACGATACCGACCATCTGACATTATGCTACCATCTGGAGTGTTGAGTGCCTCGGGAAGAAGCAAATTAGGGCGCTTTTATGACGAGGCTGAAGTTGAACGTGTTGCCCCGACTAGAGCTTGTCGAGCTTGAACGAGATGGTGCGGTAAATTAGATTTTGAACTAGAGATGTAATAACATACGACCAAATCCGCACAACCGTCTAAGACCAGTTACTTGACGAGGTTGATCATCCTGCGACCTCTGTCCCGCTCTATGTCAAACGCACTCCGCATGCCCACTCCCTTCTCCAGCTTCTTGCCTCCACCTCCCACTCCATTGCCCATGCCCAGCGGTGCGTTCCCAGAGTGAAGCACACGGAACAGTGCCCTGACGACGTTGCCAGGATTCCTACTTCCCCACACCTTTACGCTTGCGTCCTTGATACCAGCGGCCTTCAGGATCTGGTGGGCGTACGGGTTGCATCGGAGACCGAACCCAACAGGTCGAGGTCTTATGACAAGCCTCGTCGAGCCAAGCTTCGTGGACATTTCTGTCCAGACGGTCCTCTGCTCGAACCGTTCCACGTGGTCGACGTTCTTGAATGCTTGCACCAACGACTTTGAGAATGCGGCAGACGTCTCGAAGTCCTTGGCCTCTCCGTAACCAACGAGACCCTGCCCGTTCCCGATGACCGTGAGGACGGAGAATCTCGCGACCTTACCCTTGCCGGTCTGGTGCTTGACGATGCGTCGAATGAGTGGGAATTGGTACAGCTGAGCACGCTCTCCGCTGGTGAGGTCGGTGAGAAGGTCGAGCTTCTTGTCGTGGTGCATCTCCTGCTCGTCTTCGCGAGATTGCGTTTCTTCGACTTCCTCGAAGTTGTCCGACTCGTCTACGTATTCCTCCTCCTCCTCGAGACCTTCCTGCTCGCCCTCAAACTCGTCTATGTCGTAGACACCATCCTCCAGCTGCTTAACCAACTGCTTCCGGCGTTCGACCTTCGTTAGGCGAGGGTGAAATATTGAGCTATCGTTCCGTATAACCACTTGATTTCGGTATGGGGTCTTCGCAGACGGCTCGAAGACGAGGGTTTTGTGATCGTCCAGAATAGTATCCTTCTGCATAAGGTCGGGATATACTAAAGTATCTTTTGCGAGGTTCGCCACTGCCTCTAGGTTCTGTAAGGAGCGAGCACGGTGGTCGAATGGCTTTGATGAGTTGTACCGTTGGAAAGCGGGTGAACCGAGGCACGGTCGATGTCGACCGACGGTTCGACTACATTGCGAGAGAGAGCTTGAAGCCAGCCGGTTCATCCCGCCAATTTAAAGTGAGGACGGAGGAGGAAGTCGGCCACGGTGCTCGACAGCAGAGTTTGGCTGGCGGCGCTTACAGGATGAGTGAGCGTTAGTAGCACGTGCGCGGGCGTCTTGTGGGAACATGCAACGTTCAGGGAAATGCAGTGGCCAACGCTTGACCTTGTTCGTGCCTCCACTGCGTCTCCTTTTCCGCACTCTTCTTGCGAAACTCTTCTATTACTGCAAGCTCTAATAAGGTAAGCTAGCTTGAATGTAATGTGTTGCTGCCACTAATGAACCGACGTTGTGTCACAGGCGTACCCCAATTCACAGCCGAGTGGTTAATATCCTGTACGGAGCTATTCACGCGTAATGGACACAGTAAGCGCGACATTTCACCCCTAACTGGTGTTATTCTCACCTAATACTCCACAGGAATCAGTAGAAGACAACTTTATTCAGCTGTTCGACCTCAGTCCGGAGACCTTCGCATGGCGGACTCCCATACCACATCAAATCGAACGACGGCGTGCGGACATGGCTGATCAGCTCATTTTTGACATTCTCTTGTCCTCTGGCGGTATCAGGAATCCAAGCGAAATTTATCCCCCGCGCGACGAGAAACAGCTGCGCACGCTCTTGGAAAGAATTGAAGAGACAACCTATGACGGCATGAAGATAGATTGTTTAATATACTTCTTGCTCAAGTGGCACAAAGACGGAAGGGATGCGACATTTGCGAGCGACCATTGCATTCCTCCGCAATTCATCGCGTTAGCAGATGCCTACTGGTATCTGGACTCCGGGGAGGACGTGCCTGTGAGTGCTCACTGCTTTGCATCCGTGTGTTTACTCATGTCAAAGCCAGCGCGCCGTCTCTCTTCTTTCGGACGCGCGTCTCAACCGAGACTACCCCTCCAAAATCATTCAAGCGATATCTCTGGAGAAGAACAACGCGAATGCGCTGGTCCTCCGGTACATTCGTTCCGCAAAACCCCTCTTAAAGGAGCCCAACGATATCGACGCTTACTCGATAGCGCTTGCTGAGTCAAGTTTACTCGAGGCATGGCAGTATCAGCGGACGTTCTCTGAACAAGATCCTACACGTGTGCGTGTACTTAGGAACATCCTCAAGTGGAGCTTGTCTCGTAAGTGAACTACTTAAGACAATATACATCTCCTAATTATTTCACAGCGAGACCACGGGCGACACCTCTTACTCAACTGCTTTCATTCCCGCTCAACAACTATGAGCAATCACAGTTACATGAATTCGCGCTACATCCACCTTCAAACCTGCCTCCCACCTCGATTCCGGTCATTCAGGATTTGGCGTGCGTGCGTCTTATCCACAGCGGTCAACTCGCTGCAGCAGTCAAATTGGACCGCCAATTCACTCTGACCTCGGTTCCTGGAACCAGCGGAGGACAAGTGATACAAGACAGGAAGCAGACGATAGAAGAGATATTGTCCGTCATGCCTGCTGCCGAAAGACAGCTGCTGGAATTGGAACTGGAACAGATATCCCAGAACACCGACACTTCGCTCCTCAATGGTAACGTCGCGGACCTCAGCATGTCTTGGGAACACATACGCGCACCTCAAACCAATGGGATCAAACCACCTAACAATACACCCCTCAAAGTGACGAATCGCGCTGAGCCGCTTATCCCACCGATACCCGAACGCTCTGGGGCGCCACGATTTGGTGGTCCTATACAACCCCCGAAGCCCTCGCCATCCAATGCGTTTACTGCAGCACGCAACGTCTTCGACAAACTTGCGAAACAGTCTCCTTCGCAAACTCGCCCTCTTGTCCCTTCGGACACGGCTCCCGTTATTGCGTCTATACAGGCTCCTGCTACTGGATATCTTGCTTCCGAAGTAGATGTTGGAGGGTCCCCGACCCCGAAGTCGGCGAAACGGAAGGAACCTGTTTCTCTCTTCGACACGGTGGGCAGCGCGAAGAGGGTCCCGAATGCTTTCTTCAACCCCTCGCCTGTGTCTGCGGGCACAAAGCGCAAATCACCTGATGTTTCTACCCCTACGAAACAGACCCCCGCGAAACGAACCCCTGCGAGACAGACTCCCCAGAAACAGATTGCTCAGGACGGTTTTGATGTTTCTATGACTTCTGCGATGGACGTTTCTGCTATGCTCAACGAAGCTGCCGAACCGGACGTCGAGATGCAAGACTCCGAAGGTGAACGCAACCAGGATATTCTAGCACAGCTTGACGAAGAGGAAAAGCCGGTGCAGGACGAGGAGACGCCTGAATTTTCAGTGTCAGTTTTCAGCTCCAGGCGACCACGACGCTCACTCGCCAACGACGACACCGTTCAGCCCAAAGCCCCGTCCCCCGAAGTACTCCCCGGAGCTTTCGAACCGGAACAAGAAGCAGACGATAATGAAGTGCGCCAAGACGAGCCAGCAGCCGCGGGAGCCATGGTACTGGAAGAACTGGAAACACCACCCAGACCCCCGCCCAAACGTAAAGCTTCCCCGCCGCCTCGGCGTGCCCGCGCCCCACGTCTCGCGAAGGAGCCCAGTCTGACACAAAGCCTGCCGGGTGCCTTCATCCTCGATCGCGATGCTGAGGAAGACGATCATGTTCCCCCACTTCCGCCTCCTACCCCGGCCACGCGCCGCCAGACACGTAGACGCGCGAGCAACGCCAAAGTCGAGGAGGATACAAGGAAGGAGCCTGCTGCTGTGGCTACGCCTGCAAGAAGGACGAGGAGGTCTTCGAGGTTGAGCGTCGCTTCGTCTGCGGGCTCGTCCTCGCCTGAGCCTCCCTCTCCGGAAAAGCGAACGAGCACGCGTACTAGTGCGAAGGTCACTCGTCAGGCCTCTGCGAATAGCATTTCTACGCGCTCTACTCGGGCGAGGAAGCAGCGGTAAACCGTCAGTGTCGGCTGGTAGCGATCTTGTCGAGCTTTGTTTCTTGTTTTTGTTGTCGAGTCGCTGTGTATGGTTTGAAGAAGCAATTTTACAGATTCGCTGCGCTATCTCCAGTTTGGGTTGGACTCCTTCACGTTGGATGTTGGATCTCACATCACATCACACCACACGGGTAGCTTACTTGGACGCTAGCTACAGTGCCAGTGGTAAAGTTTGTTTTTGTGTTTGTGTTTTAATTCCGCGGTTTGCCCCACACTGGATACTCACTAGTGTTGACAATACCTGCCTCCGTCCCGTCTGTGGTGCAGGCAGATACGGCGTACTCCGTATTCATCCACAAAGGTGCGCTGACCGGTCATCACATCTCTTTGGATGCAACCTTCTCATGGTACTGTCAGATACAGTTGTGTGGCCGTGAATGCGTTCCGTCGCCGGTTTGGAGTGTATCCGCAGCACCAGTGCGCTATAGCATAAGGTAGGTTAATTGGCCTTCCGTATAGGATCAAGCAGTGGATTACTAGTTTTTCTTCCATGCAGATACCAGCTAAAGCCCGAAGCATTATCGGGGAATGCCTTGATGCATGGAGGTCCGCGGTCGTACAAGGAAAAAGGACACATGGCAGTGCGCGGCTGTCCAAGTCATTGTCCCCGGAGCGTGCTCGCAACTACTAAGACCGGGTTCACTGCACAAGCAAACTCTTTCCATTGCGTGGGTTTGCTCAACGTATTGGCGTGGACTTTGAAACAGGGTGACGGACACTCCGGTTTGTGGTATGCAAGTATCGCTGACCTGCCCAAGATGCTTCAGCTCAAGCTCTGCATACTACTTATTCGTGTCCGCGCCTGTTCCATACAACTCGTGTTGCTAAACGTATTATCCTTAGACTTTGAAAACAAGTTGACACTCCGGTTTGCGGTATGTACGGTGCATCACTGACCTGACCAAGATGCTTCAGCGCAAGCTCTGCATACTTACTTGTTCGTATCCGCGCCTGTTCCATGCATTTACAACTACACCGCCATAGTCACTAGGGGAACATAGGGGGCCAGGCACTGACATGCATGTAAGTTCAATCTCCCCACGTTGATGTTCAGCGCACCGCCACTGACTGGAATACCGCTGCCTCCCGTCTTCATGATTCAGCAACACGGACGTTGTTGCGGACCGCACCTGGCCACACGTTTCGGCAACTCCCGGAGATGCAGGCAGGCAGTCTCCAACACGGCAAAGTGCAGCGCAGTGTCAATGCGTTCTATCTCATCTATCCATCTATCAGCGCAGTGCTGCATATGCATATGCTCTGCGTCCGAAGTCGTACGTGTACGCCTGGCTGGCTGTCAGTCAATGTCTGTGAGAAACCTGCTCTGACGATTTTTGCCTTTCACCGTCTATGATCTCCATTCTCAGGTCCCAGGTACCCAGGGATACGCCGTTAATGAAACAAGCACGGCCTCCTCGGAGGTAAAATGCGTTGAGCTTGTGAACGATAATCCAGCTCCAGCAACTTACGAGGCGGTTCAATACACGTATCGGGCTGCGATACATGCAAAGCTTATGGGGAAGGTTCATGCACTACCCAGTTACGATCCGGGGATATCTGGTGAGCACTGCGGGCTGTTCCGATCTTGACGCCACGTTTGAGATAAACTTTGTAACTGCCGTTTTCCCGACTCTAGACGATGCACGACACGTATGCATTTGTAGTGTTCACGTACGACGGCCTAGAAGATGCGGACACGGACGAGCTAAATGCTGCTGCTATTGTTCTGCTGTGCCGAGGGCCACTAGCAGGAGCATATTTGTAGGCTTTCACTGCAACAGGGTCGGCGAGACGCACAGGGATGAGGTAGAGGAACATTGACTCAGCTTGAACTATGCTTGCGCTGTGACGGCTGAGAGTAGCAAAATCATCTCATCCACTCGACGAGTCATGGATGCCGTATTGGGTGGGACGCCCAACTTTAATGAAGTCTAAAACTCTACACGACATCCGTCGGACTTGGCGCTGGATGGGATGTAATTTGTATGCTCACTTCTCAATTTGTTTCAGACTTTCGAAGAATGAAGAATACCACGGAACAAAAAAACTTGGTACGTGACGTGTTGAATTCCGGATCCTCAGTGAGCATGAACGCATGGAGCGACGACGGAGGGTGGTGGTAATATACATCCCTGAATGGGCCACAATAGTTAGGTGAAATTCACCGTCCAATCCAGAAAAACGAGTGCTGACCTCCGAGGGCATCGTAGCTCCGCAGCGTAACATGCCGTCAACGACGCATATTCCAGACAGGGTCGACCTCGTGCGTCGTTGCCGAGCAAATGGGAAAGCAACATCCAGTTCATTTCATTACCTTTCCGGCGAGACGCGAGACAATCATGTCATCGTCAGATTGAGATCGTATCGTCGGTTGGAGAAGAAACACACATGTGGTTTCAGACTGGTGCGCGACGGCGTCGCAGGCAACTTTGTTGAAAGGCGATATTCATCCTCCATTGGAGGCCGGGCTCATTAAAATGGGCGCGTGAGGCGTGGATGGAGCTGCGATGGTGACCTCTAATACTTCCGCGGCTCGTGTTACAATCGCTTGGAGACGACGGCGACGGGCTTGGGACAATGTACAGACAGTATGCTTGGGGAGGTTGAGGCAGAGCGTGGGAAACGAGGATCAAGTCGAAATTCCTAAATGGGTACGTGTCAAAGTTGGGAGAAGACGACGCCGCCTCCTGACGAGTCTGGTCAACACATCGTAGGACGTTGCGCTGCCGTCGTACTTGGGCCCCCGCCGGACGTCATCTGAGCATCCGACGCTGGGTGGATTGGCGACGAAGAGCGATAGGCGAGGTGTTTGGCGGGGAATGGCGCGCAGAAGGATCCAGTGGACGTCGCAGCCGACCCGAGCGAATCCAGATTCCCGGATCGATCGTCGAGTCAATCTGGAGAAGGGAAGCTTGGACAGGATCTCTGTGACGCTCACTGGCCAGTGACTGGGATATGTTTTGTTTTCTCGACGCCGCGCCTGTGCCGGCCTTCTTCCGTTCATTGCTCGCCCAGAGTGCTCTGTTGGGCGAATCTGATTGGCTCGACGTCTCGCGCTCCCCGACTGGCCTTACGCGAAACGGCCGTGAGAACCGTCGCACCTCCGCCCCCGTATATAACCTGACGGCTGCGGCACCTGGTCCTCCCCAACCCTCAGGACCTTTTTGGGCTCATTCTACTTCACTTCGCTTTGTCAACGCTCTCATCTTTGTATCCTCTTCTCAACACAGGTTTCGAGTGCGATGCAGCTCGAGTCTACCACCGCTGGGCCTTCCGCCCAACCCGCCAAAATATCCATTCCTGATCTCGTCTCCCATTGCGACTTCCCTCTGCGCAACAACCGTCATCGCAAGCAAGCTACCGTCGAGTGCAAACAGTGGCTCTTCCGCGGCGGCAACCTCTCCCAGAGGAAGAGGGACGCTTTCCATGGCTTGAAGGCCGGCCTGCTCACCTCGATGTGCTATCCGAGGGCCGCCTACCCCCAGCTTCGTGTCTGCTGCGACTTCATGAACTGGCTCTTCCACATGGACAACATCTCAGACGACATGAACGACCGGGGAACAGCCTTTGCCGGTATAGATGTTATGAACGCGTTCTGGCTGCCTGCCGAAGAGTACATGCCGGCCACTCGCGTCGGGAAGATGGCCAGAGAGTACGTTCTGCATTTACAGACCATCTCGTTTGTGATGCTAACTTTCCTGATAGTTTCTGGAGGCGGGCAGTGGTTACCGCTGATCCAGGTACCCAGCAGCGTTTCCGGGAAACCATGGATTTCTTCTTCCAAGCAGTAACGCAGCAAGCTGCCGATCGCGAGGCAGGCGTTGTTCCTGATCTCGAGTCTTACATTTCCCTTCGTCGTGATACCAGGCAAGTGCTTTTACTTAATCATTGTGATAGCGACGTCTAATCACCGTGCATCAGTGGCTGCAAGCCATGCTGGGCGCTCATCGAGTACGCCTACAACCTTCACATTCCTGACGAGGTTATGGACCACCCAACTATTCGCAACCTTGGCGAAGCGGCCAACGACCTTGTGACATGGTCCAACGTAAGTATCGCGCGTGTTCTCCCACGGACATGCTGCTGAACACCTGGCTTTTGTCTCTAGGACATCTTTTCTTACAACGTGGAACAGTCGAAGGGTGAGCGGAAATGCTATACATGGTTTAATGACGTTCTCATTGACTTCATCACCTTTCACTATTGTCACCGAACGGTGAACGTTGTTTCTTGCAGGCGATACACACAACATGATTGTGGTGGTTATGCAGCAAGAGGGCCTAAGCCTACAGGCCGCGGTGGATTTCGTCGGCGACCTATGCCAGCAGTCCATCGACCGTTTCGTTGCTGAACGTGCCAGTCTCCCCTCGTGGGGACCGGAAATTGACAGGCAGGTCGACATTTATGTCGACGGCCTCGCGGACTGGATTGTAGGAAGCCTCCACTGGTCGTTTGAGTCCGAGCGTTACTTTGGAAAGATCGGTCCAGAGGTGAAGAAGAACAGGACAGTCACGCTTCTCCCTCGACGCGCTTAAGAGCGATGGGAGGCACGATGAATAACACTCCCATACGAATTCCGAACTAAGGTATGTATATGCTTTCCCCATTCGTCCAGACGTGCCTCCGGTCTTACCAATTTCCTTCCTTGCACAGTAACGCAAGAAAACTCATGATCGCAGGCGCCTCATGCCAATTAATCCAGAACCTCACCCTATGGCCATGCACTGTATCTATAATCCACAAGCACAACTCTAACCGCACACTCACATGATCCCCTGATGTATTGTATTCCCCCTCGATGCCCCCTCCCACGTTCCACGTTCGATGTCTACTTATGACACGACCATCGCATCTCTCGTCTCCCACATCTTATCTTACTATCCTCACGCTCCTTACCCTATGAACTGTATAATCCCCACATCACTATCTTAGAGACACTTTATTCTTATCCATCATCATCATCTCCTACTTCGCCTTCCTATCCCTTCCTTTTCGGCACTTGCTAGAATCCTAGCGCAGCCATATTTCCCATTCCATCTCCCCCTTCCAGATTCGTCATCTCCGCCTCTACCTTTGCACCCGCATATGCGCTGCCAGGCCGGCTATCTACCACTGGGATACAGGGCTACGGAAGTTGACTTCTACTACGCCCTCTCTGGACCCTCGTCTCTCCTCTTTAGTTAATGCATCTTATCCATCGTCTATCACCTATCCATCCAATCCATCCCGTTCGCTGCGCGATTATGTTCCTCCGTAGTATTTTCTGGACCTTGCATGTCAGATATGACAGACAGTCGGCTTCGAGTATGTACTGGTGCTTGGTCGTTACAATGGAATTTATTTGGACACGGGATCTGCTCAGCATGCGTACGTGCGAACTTGAACCTGTGTAAGTATAGATTTGTGTTCTTAATTACGAACGCCGCAGCCAGTCGAGGCCCGCACGAAGTCGATATTATCCCGCAATGAGTGGTATGCTGCATAACGCTTCTGATTGGATCCTCGTGTACTTGTACATGTTACGACTCCGAATTTTCCTGCAACTGTCGGTGATGAGCGGGAGCTTTGTGGCGTCGATCTTGCGATGATGATTGCACCCGTACTACGCACGGGGAGCATACTTACTTAGCACTCAAGTTTATTCGCTGCTTATTGAAATACTGCACTTTAAACCAATGTTAAGTAGTATCCAAAACAAATTTGGCTCGAAGTTCTATACATTTCCAATTGGTGGTGGGTAGTGCGGAGACTGCTCTCGCCACAAGTCACATAGACATAGACATAGTAAAGACAAAGTATGCGTAGGAAGAAAAACGATTATTAAAAGCGTTGTACACTAGAGCTGGTTTATGAGGCGGGTATTCCACAGGTCAAAGTCCTTTGCGTTGCATGAGGGTATAAGGGTATAAGAGACCACTACTATCTATAGGCGAGGAATACGATGCGAAGGTCCGTTCCGATCACGTTTGCGAATAACAGACCAGAGAAGACGCGGTATAATCAGAAGTATAGTTTCTAGAGGGGGACCCACACGGGTATCTTGACCAATACGGGCGTATTCGTGTATTCATCCAATGTAAGAGAAAATGATATTAAGGACTTCGATCTGTAGAAGAGTAATTAGTAGTGCGGACATACACCCATCGTAACAACCATGGGAACTCCGCGAGAGCGCACCTTGTATAGGAGACCCAAATAACGACCAAGTCATGGACTTTTCAGAGCTGACAGTGTCACTGCGCAAACGGGAGGAAGAGGAGGAAGTGCCTTCCGATGTGTTGTACGTCCCAGTTGCGACTGCCGGTCTTTTAGATATCCTGATGAGAGGAGTACCGGGAGGCGTCGCCAGAGGTGTGATCGGTGCGTCGACCTCAGGCTGCGTTGCAGCGAGTAAGCTGTTGATGTTCCTCACGGTCGCACGCCGGGGTACGTTTTCTGTCGCGTTGCCCGACTCCGCGGTGTTCTGTAGCAGGTTCGGGGATATCGACGCAGGCTCGTCGTTCGCTTGAGAGCTTCCAGGTATGACATCAGTCCCGGAAGCGATGACTTCTCCGGGGACGACGATTCCCATGGGGACTATATTCGGCTCTGTAGCAGGCAGCATATCAGATAAATGCTAGGCGACGCATCGTAGGAGCACTAACCTTCGCGTGGATCATAATGCCACTTTATATGGAGAGCCAGTGAGTTCCTACGCAAGAAACTGCGGTCGCACAGAGGACACGGATAATACAACGACCTCCTCTTCTGCGGTTTGCGAGGATCCACGAATCTGTCCTGTATTTTCTGTAGACGTCTCCGTTCTTGAAGTTCGTCCTGAAGAAGATCGAAGTGCTCTGTCCAAGACTCGCCGCGGGGGTATTGGAACGGGAACGGCGGACCCATGAAGCCGAAGGGAGGCGGGGGAAAGTATCCTGGGCCGTATACAAAAGGCATTGGAGAATACTGGGGCATAGGGCCGTGTCGAGGGTCAGGATGCATCGGTACTGGAGGTGGAAAAGGCCAAACAGCAGGCCGCAAAGTCGTATTGGGCGATGGGGCGGGGAATGCCGCTTGGGTATTTTGTCGATCAGGTGTTGCTGGCGGATACGGTGCTGGTGGGATATAGTTCGAGTAAGCAGAAGGTGGCATTGAAGGTAGAATGGGTTCAAAGGCTGGTGGTGCTGGCCGGATGGGTACGTAGTTGCGGCCGTGTTCACCTAAGAATCGCTTCTCTAGAATGTTGCTTCCGTACCACTCGGGAGGAAATATAGAAGGCAAAGAAGGGAGTAAAGGCAAAGCCGGAGGGCGACCTGGGTGCGCATTAGGTTCTGCTGGGGCGAGTTTTCTCATCTTTTTGGACTTAGACTGGCGATCCGAGTTATTCTTAGAGACTGCAGGGGGTTCGGGCTCTTTATTGCTTGAACGGCGACTGGGTTGGTGACTATTGTCCTCAGTAGTAGCTGGTTTCTTACGGCCCCGTTTGTTTTGTTGGCCAGACACGGAGCGTTGGTTTCCCCGCCGAGCAGAAGTCGGACAAGACTGCTGAGCTGTAGGATGGTCTGAGGGTAAGCCTGGCAGATCAACACTTTCACCGTTGAACGAGGCTGGACCCATGGCATCCGCAGTGTAGCCAGCAGAGTTTTGTCTCTCAAGCGTCGCCCAGTTGTCACCAAGCGTTGGCCGTAAGTCTGGAGGAAACGAGAAAGAGCACGACGAGCCAGAGTCCCCTAGAAAAGGTTGTTGCCCAGAGAAGTTCGCAGAGCAGTCTTCGAAAGTAAATGTCCCGGGCGTTACGAGATGGTTTGGAGGGTATTCTGGCAAGAAGGGGTACGGGAATTGCGCTGAATCGAGTAGCATTGCATCAGATGGATTTCCGACCGGCCAAGGGCCGAACTGACTAGGATCCGCAAGCATGCCAGGAAACGGTAAACAGTGTTCGAAGTACATTTCGTCTGGAGTCGACGGATCGGGAGAGTCAGAGACGTCTTCGCTAGTGCTTGACTGAGAGAGACACGAGTCTTCTTCTGGGTCCTTTTCAGATGGCTCCTTCGGGGGCAATGTTACTTGGAAACTATGCTCGCAGGTCTCGGGTGCACCAGAAGATTCATAACGCGTGGGCTTCGGGGCCCTGTCTCCTATGATAGGAGAACCGGTATCCAGTCTGAGCATGAAGGTCATGTTTCTTGGAATGTCTGGAGCCCATCGATGAATTTCGTTATGTTCTGTAGTCTTCAATGTCTGGAATTCTAGCGTGTCGTTTGACGAACTGAGTCTATGATGAGCATGTAATCCAGAGTAAAGAACGATGCGACTTCTCACCCCGATACAGCAGCCTTGTTCTTCCTCTTCCTGCCCATCTTGGAACGCTGCAATGTCAAGAACAGAGGCCTCTGTGACGTGCTGGAAGAAGAGTTCAGCAGGATTGTGGCGGTCAAGATCAAACAAGTGATTTGGGCAAGAGGTTGAAATGTCTAGTCAAGTTGCGCTTTCCCACGGATGCTACATCAGTTCGATCGCCATGACGCAGACAAACCGAACACCGAACCACCATGTCCTCGTCTTGCTTGCGCGTACTGTAACGTTCGATAAGGCACACGTACTAAAAAGTAAGCCATATAATAGTCACGAATGACTGTGACAAGCTAATCTATCATTGAAGTATTAAGTAGATTTACCGAATCCTCCGGGACATGCAAGTTGTGATATTATGCATGGGGACGTCACAGCTCGTTCAGCCGTGGAATTTGCGCTCGACATTATCGACATGTACTTGCGCTTCTTCCCTCATGATATTGTAGCTCGTATGCTAAGTTGAACCATGAAGAGCACATATGCATATCCGGTTTGTCAGCTAACAACCTATAATGCCGTCAATAGGCTTCATTCTACACGTCATATCTGCCTGTGGCTGCTCTGCACCCGGCTGACATCGTATAGACTGCGATATGACTTTGACAACTGGGCATCAGCTTAGTGGGTCAGAAGGCCCTTTGGAATACTATGTAACTCTACAGATCAGCACTAATGAAGCTACTAACTGTCAGTGAAGATCGCTGGTCGACCGCCAGAAACACCTGCAGGTTTGGTGAGTACTTGCTAAAGTGTCGCGCCTAGTGAATAACCCTGTCCTTGACTATTCGTATGCTATCACAGCTATGCTTACGGACAAGTACACAGAGAAGTAGGCGTACGCAGCTCGCAAGCATTATAGTACGTCCTTCGAGCCTTGTCTCTACCGTGACTGTAGCATTTACCGACAAAGCCAAATAGACGGAAAGCCATAAGTATAATGAATCCCGCAAAGTTGAATAGCCATTGACCCTGCAGCCCTTTCCTTGACGTGAAACCGTAATTCCAGTTTCCTGCCAACACCTATCATGTAGAATCCCACGCCGTCAAAGAGTACGGAGCCGTGTATGTTCATATCGTCTTCTCCCTTCTCCCACGAACCCGTTGCTAGACAGCGTCTTCTACAGCATTCATCATGAACCTCAACTGCAGATCACACAAGTACGATGCCCCTTGGAGGCCACCATCTATCTGTCCACGATCTAGGACATTCTGATGCTGTTGGCCTTTCTTCTTTCACGCTAGAAGACTGGACGAGCGATGACATATTCATTTGCCCATCTGACGAATTGGCCTTTGTGTATCGCTCCCTTGGACTTCCAGCTATCACTGCGCGTTTGTGATATGGATATACAAATGTGAAGTAGGTGCGCTTGCTATTCATGCTATCACATCCAGTTCACTACTACTGACGTAAAACCATCAGTTTTGACAGACTTCTTCGACCTCCTGGGCGGTTACAAGCAGTATTGTAGGTTTCGCCTTTGTTCATAAGTAGTACTTAATCGTATACCCAGGTGCCCGACTATATCCGACTTCGCGAATATAATCTGAAGATGTCGACTTCATAAAGACGAACACAAAGAGCCCTTCATCCGGTATCCTCAGCTCGTCCGGTGAGAATGCAAAACTCACGTTCATATCGATAAGGGTCCCAAGTCATTCAAACGCAGGATGAAACCCGAGGAAACCAGGTATTGCTATACATTCAATGGCGCTCATTAATTCAGTATGCAAGTACTTCTCACTACAAATTGAGCCGAGACCACAACACTCAATCGCCCTAAGGTAAGTTGAGGTCCTTTATCTGATAACTCTCAAGTTTAGACGTTCCTGCTTATGAAGTTCGGCCCATGTCTGGCCAGCTGATTGCAGGACTCGCTCGTCATTACCGTAAAGTCATTGAACTCAAACGAGCTGGAAATCCGAGCCTAGGTTCTTGCGGGGCAATCATGATGGGACAAAGACCATTTATAAGTTGGCCAATGATATACGCCACTACATAATCTGAACATTGTAAAGCTCTCATGATACTCAAGGACGTCTAGACACGCTGACCAATTTGGACTTTGTTGTAGACCGTCCGTCACGGGAAATGCGGCAGGCAATCAATATTCAACATTCAATAACAAACACCGCCTCGAGAGTCGAGATCGAAGAGATTGTTTCAACATATAAGTAAAACTGCTGTTTTAGGCAGTCCTTTACGCCGCCAGCGACCTATGGCGGCCGAGCGCGTTCGCTCCTTGTCGACGTTCTGGCAAGTCCGTCTGCCGGATCTTTGACGACACACACGATGTCAACGGAGAGTAAATAATCCAGCGAAATCACGGAAAGTCTCGATGCCCGCCGCCAATCATTGGCGTTGCCTGCTCGAAAACATGTTGTAGCAGTCGGGTGTCCAACCAATTGCAATGCTCTAAGTTTTCTTGTTTGTTTTTTCAAGTATTTTAGGTTCACAATGTTTTACCCAAAGGTAAGCTTAAACACTCGCAGTTACCTAAAAGCTTAAAAACAACCTCAGAATTGCAGGAGGACACATTGGTCAGCTACACCACCGGGTGGTATTCGAGTCATATCTTGTGGTAGGTGACGTGCATCCACACGTGTGTACGGTGTATTGGTTTCTCATGACATCCTGCCAATTTTGTAGACCGATCGAGGCTCGCACTTGTCATATCGCGAGTGAGACTGGTGCGGTAATTTACTGCGCTTTGCTCACTAGTTCGATCTGATCATGACAAGCCTTATTTCCTCGGACACTAAATTACTGTGTGGCCAGAGCAATGCGTGCAGCGATGAGTCACCGACGCCTACACTTGAGCTCCACACTGCCCTGTCCCGCTCCACATTGCACGAATATAAAATCAAAAGTTCTAGGCCTCACCAGGATAGGAGACAATGCGCTCGCACGAGTCCAGAGTCTCGAGCACAACGGAAGTAAAAAATCTGCGAACGAAAGGCAAACCAAGGTCCATCCGTATAAGTACACCCATCTTATTGGTCAATACACCGGTGGCCCATCACAAATACCTTACTTTCACTTTACGACTAATTTACCTATCAATTCATTCCAATTGGCCAGACCCACCGGACGGAGTGCTGGTCTGCCTGAGCTATCTTCCGCGGACTTCAGAGATATACGCATTTCGTTGGCGATCTGGAATATTCGGTCTCGATTGGGTGATCATGAGAGAAATAGGTGACCGTACCTTGGCGCAGAGAAATCCAGACCAGGCCAGCCAGCTCGTGGGGTCGCGGCTCGAGCAAAAAACGAGGAACATTGGACTCCGTTGGAGTGTTCACGCGTCACGGTTCGCGTGAATGGTGGAGAAACAACGACCGGTCACTCATGCAGCTTGTGGTCGACTGTACCATACGGTCCGTACCATGACGCGAGGTAAGATCTGATCCATGTAACTCGTGCTGTGAGGAAGAGTAAGGAAAGTGCTCGAGGCCGGAACATATGCTCAGTGTTGCCTCGTGTGTCTTTTGCAGTCAGTCGAGCCCGCCGCTGAGTACAGATCTATGCCAACTTCTGTCAGAGTCGGTGTCTTTTCACGTCACTTGTTTACAGCGCGTGAACTGAGCTGGAATAACTTTTGCGGTACGACACCACAAGATTAGGTGGCCCAGACTCGGGATTATATCGAGCTGGTCATGCACGATGTCGTTGCGGGTGCTGCCGCTCATTTCTGTACGACTATTGCCGACGCGATCCCATAGGACCATACGTCTTCAAGTTGGTGGCCACGAGAACAAGTAGATCCTAGAGTGTGTGAACAGCATCCTACTGATGATCATCTGCAAAGTGTAGAAATCAAGTCGAAACATACCAGGATGGTGACTCAGCAAGCCACACTGATTCGCCCACTGATTGGGTTAAATCCTGTAATTACCGATAACGACGTTCATTGGCCGAGCTATCAATGTACTGCCTTTCGGTCTTTGCTGTGTACGGTATACACAGTACCCATTCGCCGAAGAGTGGGATAGTTCACCCGGCCTGGCCTCCAACTGGTGAAATACTTGTTGCTTGCCTCGTCGGTCGCTCGTCGGGGCCTCGGGTCTGCGGAGTAAAACGATGTGAACGCGAAGAAATTCGCGCTCCCTACATTGGAAGGAAGATGAAGTACGAGGCATGACGGATTGATTACCCCACGACCTGTGATGAATACATGAGCATCGATTCTAATAAGCATGTTGATACAGTAGTGTATGCGAGAATACGTGTCAGAGATTATAATCTAGTGGTAAATAAAAAGTTGGATGGATGTGTGCGGAGAATGTGATGATTGCATGAAAACAGCTAGATGAACGAGATGCGATGAACCAGAAAGGAATGCCCAGGAAGACCAAGTTCCGAGCCGCGAGAGGCACGACTGAACGAAATGACAAGAAGGAAATCGACGGAGGAAGTGTGGAAAAAATCAGATAACGGAACACAGCACCGCATGAGATGAAATGAACGAAAGAAAGCCAATCCTAAGATGAACACGAGGAGACCCAGAATGAAAGAGCTCGATGCCCGCGAGTGAAGGTGTTATTCCAGGTTTGCGGAGTTGTGTGCGCTGGAACGAGCGATGCCCAACTGATTGATTTTGTGTCTCGAGGGCCGCGCTCTCTTGGCGAAACGCCGCCCAGGATTGTCAGGGGCGGCGAAGATGTCGGTATACCAGACCTGGTATGGCACAGACGTAGAGGGCGAGCCACGGGGGCGATCATCGATATGTTGAGTTAGTGCCATTGCTCGACCCTGCGGTGGCAGAGTGCAGGGGTGGTGGAGAAAGCGGTGCTTTATTGCCGATGCCGGACCGATGAACGACGACTACGAGAGGCGAGGACGCCAAGGCGAGTCGTCGAGCTCATCGTCGGGTGACATAACGCCAGTAGTGGTTATTGGGTGGCTATGAGGACGGGTAAGCAAGAGATGCATGTAATCCAAAGAGATTGTATACGCACTGCAGTATTTGGCGTAGAGTGGTCTATAAGAGATGAACACAAGGCGGTCAGTACAATGGCTGCCTAGCAGTGAAACACGACATACGAGGACGAATACACTCCCAAACGTCGACACCTTTGCCCTTTGGATCCCATACCCCGCATTGTGCGTTTACGGGCCAATAGAGATTGAGCTCCCAAATGCGAGTGGCATCACTGACAAGTCCTGGCATGGTGAAGGTGTGATGGGTGGCTGAGGCTCGAGGTCGTGAATGATGCGCTGGTTTCGTCGGGGGCGGGGGCGAGGACGTGGAGGACGATGGCGAGAGCGGGAGTGGCGGGTGAGTCGAGGAAAGAGGAGGCAGAGACGAGCGGCAGTCGAGTATAAATAATTATTTGAGTGCGTCTGGCGGGCGTTTAGCCATGATGTCTGCGGACAAGCTGCGATGGGTTAGGCGCTGGATCTGTTGCTACGGGAAACCTGCCCGATATGGATAGCGTCCCGGTCTTCTGGGATCCACTGATGACCTCGCCGATTATGTCCGTTTCGGAGCTCGAACCGGAGGCTTCTGCCGCGGCCGGGTTCTGGCCACACCTGCTATATCTAGTAACTGCAACCATTCCGACCTCAACGTGGCAGAACGAAGATGGGCGAAAGGGAGAAATACGGGACCTGCTCGACTATCCTTTCGAGCCATTTACGTGACCATATGTTTTTTTGTGGTTACCGGGTGCAGTTCGCCGCGGCGACATTCACTTTTCCAATGTCACCACACGGAGTTCATGTTCCTCCTACATTGCCCTTGTCACAACAGCGCCGCTCGTACTGGTGAGAACAACATACTGGGCATGGCATTGGCTCAAAATCTGCGAGAATTCTGTCAACCACATCCAATGGGAAGTTGGCGTGCCATCTCACCTGTCCCGCTACTGCACAGATTGCATGGCTGAATGTCGTCCTCTCGTGTCCGTGCCCGCGTCATAAAGTACAAGCTTCCAAACCTTGAACACTGTCTGTTTGCAACCGTGGACTATTCGGCGAAACGTGGCGTTATATGCATAGGGAGAACACACTAAATCGCCCATTCATACCCCGCCGCTGCCAGCCGTCTGTCTATCTACCTGGGCCGACGTTCGTTGTTCGTCTTCTACTCTGATAAATGTGAGGCACTCTATCTTTCTTCTCGTTATTACCATGATTCAGGGTACAAACTCACATGTATGTCCCAGTGCCCTCGTTCCTGCTGCGACAGCCTGAGTGCAGGGTCATTTTTGTCGATCAGTCCCTCCTCACAGATGTACACATAGCAGCCCAGACTGCAATCGAATAAGCTTACTGACGGGTTTTCCAGCACAACCCGTGAAGCAAGGGTAGCCCAGGGAAGCATGATCAGCTGCCATACAATTCAATGGTAGCCTGGGAACGGGCATTGGCCGAATGAACAGTCATCCAAGTGGCGGAAACTGCGCTGATTGCGCTCATATCTCAGAATTCGTCCAGTGCAACTCTGCTCGAACGTACCCTCTTTCTTTCCGGCTTCCTCGAACCGCTCGTGGTACCAGGTAAGTATGCTGTACATCACGCATCAACCCCTGTCACTTCCAGTACACACTCATAGAGCGTGTAGAGATATTCCCTTTGATGAATTCGGTCGGTGCTTCCGGGGATCACAGTGATAATATAGTAAAAGGTATGTATTGTATGTACTTGCTCCAACGCTCCCCAAGGTGAGCATGCATCTCACATCTCATCTTCTCGTCATTTCATTAGCTTCGGCCCATCTTCCGCGTCCGCCTAAGTATACTGTAGCCAGCGTTCCATCGTGACCGAGCCCAGACAAACACCCTCGACACCCATCAACTAAAGTACGGCTTTCAAGAACCAGCTAAAGCGCCTTTGTCCAAGACTCGCGCACACACGCTCGATTCTCCGGTCCAGGTCGGTCTCACCGACGACGTCAAAACGCGCGTACGAACGCCCAGCATCGCTAGTCACTCGCCCGGTCGACTTCCGGGACGACGTTGCGACCAAGAGAACGCCATGCCAGGTCTCGTGCGCACACCCCACATGTATCGATCGCGACGTATTCAATCGCATCGAACGGCTCAGACCTCCTTCGAAGACGAAGAGCCGATCGCAATTGCAAGCCAATCTGAGCAACCCAGTGCCCAGGATCTACTCACCAGATCTTTTTCACCGCAGAAATCCATACAGTCAGTGGCCACAGACCCCTGTGATTCCCGCTGGGTTCTCAGTCACGATCACACGAAGGCGAAGGCGAGAGCTACTGCAACGTTTTTCACCGAGTGATCACGACGAAGCCGAGAGGACGCGCTGGATTGCAACTTGAATGGATCCATGGAACGAACCCTCGGGTTACGACTCAGGCCCTTGCCTCACGCCTGGCAGGCCCAAGCATTCTTGATCTTTGCGTCAATGGCAGAAGACGTGATTCCTTTCAATCACGATCGCAGGCAGGCAGGTCTTCCTCTCTTCATTGATCTGACTGAAGGGGCTCGCGTCCCACTCGTTTTCTTAGACGTAATGCGCCGGATGCCGCGCCTTGAACAACACAAAGATCTTGGGCTGCTCACCCTTTGTGAGCGGCATTGTGTGTACTCTACAATCACATTCCGAACGCGTGGTAAAGCCTCTTGAACAGCTGAGCTTCTTATCCTCGTGACCGTTGTGGAGTCGGCAGCATTGTGGCCTGTGCCCAGTCCCATCTGTGAGCTCTTCGTTCTCGCTGGCTAAATGTTATCTGATATACCCCTTGATTTCCTGAGCCTCAGATACTGGACCTCCTACGCTGCATCAGGTTCTGCCGTCCCCTTTTCGCTACCCTGTTTGCTTCCTGGGCAGATCATATAACAATCACGCTGTATAGAGCAGAGTATAGCCATCCCCATCATGATTGACTGTTGAATGGAAAAATGAGAGGTTACGTACAGTATCGCTGCAAATTGGAAGGAGTGAGGAATAGGATATATAATAGGAAGCTGCAAGGATATACGATGATACGTAAGTAATAAAACAAGGAGTCCAGAACAGAATGCAATACAATCAAGAGCCTAGAATTCACAGCAGATTATGAAACAGTTTCACCGGATAAAGAAGCTGTGTGCGACCGCCAGAGCGCACACCACACTACAGATGATGAAACCGAGCGGATAGCCAGATGGATGATCTTGCACACTGGTAGACCATAACTAATCGGGAAAACTCAGGTCAATAACAGAAAAGAAGTTGTCCGGTATGAGAAACGTACCAATCCACCTAGTACTGGACCGCAGAAACGCGCCAGACTGACAATGCTTTGGGCGATACCGTTGGCATAACCCACAACATGCGGAGGTGACACTGCAGAAATTATCAGGTACGGAACGCACGGCATGCCTGTGAATTATACTCACTGTAGTTCAGCAGAACCGAAATTGCAGTGTAAGTGAACGTAATTCCGCAGAATCGTGTAGCTCTAGACCATTGTCAGCGTCTCGCATGCAGGATATTCGAGCATTGACTACGTACGTGCTCACGGCGAGTGCTAATAACAAGGTTCATATGAGCTCATAGCGCTAGGGAGAAGCATCTGTAGAGGACTTACCGCACATGAGGATCAAGCTGCCATCATCATTGTCGCTGGCGAACACTCTGTATAAAACAACGGAGAGATATGCGGGGATATAGAGGAGGGAACCAATGCGGAACATTGCTAGATGTGAAAATCGACCGCGAGGAGGCCTGTCGGACCCAGTCAGCAAAAGCGTAAAGCGTAAAAAGAACGAGTTGCTGACCCTATGTTTCTGGATTTCCAATGTCGTGTGAGCGATGTGTATTCAGGTAGAGAAGGTATGACGCACGGGTAGAAATAGAACTGATACACAATTTGCGCGAGGCACATTAATGCAACTAGAGTACATCGATCAACACACCGTCTGAGATGAAGCCATGCGCACTCACTGAGTTGAGAGAAATGACCAGCGTTAAGGTTGAGACCACCTGAAGGATATTTACTATTGACCGGTATGATGAGAACAAGCAGGGTCTAGAGCACGGAGTACTCACGAAACGAGATATAGATAGAAAATTTGATCGTGCGTCGTGTTGTGCAACGCCAGGATTCCATATTGGAAGATGATCATGAGCGGAAGCTGGGACATTAACGAGGGCTCCTCTAATGGGACATCCGGTTCGGTGTCCGGTTCCACTAGTCTCGACCCTTCCCTGATCGGAGATAGAGTCTCTTGTCCAGTTGCTTCAGCCTCGTCCGCCAACGCCAGCAATTTCTGCGCTTCGACGACAGCGGGCGGCGTGCGCACTCCAGTATGTGAGAAAATATTGGGCACGGTAGTGGAGAACCGACGGGCCGGGGTTGTAGATGGAACCTCAAGAGGGCTCGTAACTGAGTGTGAAGGGCGACGCAGGGGAGAATCATGCTGCCGAGGTGTAGCTGATCTGAACGGGGACGCTCCCAATCCGGAACGGACGGACGGAGAACCGAGCGACTGTCTGCGAAGGAATTGATTATTACGGGGTATTTGACCAGAACCGAAAATATCAGCTTCATCCAAATCCCCGTCTGGGTGCTCAATATCCTCTGTATCGAATCGGTCTTCTTCCTCAGACTCGAAGGGATCCTCGTTGTCGACATTTATGGCGGCGGCAACCCACAGATCGGCGATATTGGTGACGGCGTTTTCATTCGCCATAAGTAAACGTTGTGCGAAGTTCGTTCCAGTAGCGTATGATGCGGCAACGGATTCCTCACCGCCTGTGCCAACAGCATTGCTTTGGCGACGTTGCCGATACGAGCTCGCAGCTACGCTACCCCTACGAACACTGAGACGTGCAAGGCTATTGCTGCTAGCCAACCGTGCTCTATACGTTCCGCCATAGCCGTATGCCGAACCACCTGCACGGCTAGTACGAGAGAAGGCACGGTCGCGAGTGGCCGTTCTCGACAGCTGTACAGGGGTAGAAGTGGAAGGTGCTATCCCGGCATCTGGTACGCGAGAGGCAAAAATGCCAGAGAACTTGCGGCTGACTTTACGACCTATGGACCCCATGAGCCCGTGGGGTGGTTCCTCTTCTTCTTCGATCGGTGAAATAGGCGGGGATTCCTCTTGGATTGTAGGATGATCGTCCGCTTTCTCAGGTGGTAGCCGAATCGAACCCTCTCTTGGACCACAGTCTGGGCCGAGAAAAAGTGAAAGTACGGAACCTAGTGTGAAGAAGAGTTAATATGCCGAAGCGACAGCAGCAAGACGAGTCTGTCAACTCACCGGTGAATGTAACGACTGACGCTACTATAGTGGGTAACAGATATGGATATTCTACGAACAGAGGCACTTGACTGAATGTCCCTGGCCATTTCTTTGCAGGGTTCTCAACTGCGTCGCAGTCAATAAAGTAGTAGTTCTGGAGCTTATAAGTCGTACTGACATGTTCCGCCAACGATAGCACCTGCAACACCTCCAAGACCCCAGCAGAACCTGTTAGAGCAATGCGTATTCAATAGACAGCTATAATAACAGGGTAGACTCACCCTAGAATAGCATAAGCTCTGCCTTCATTGCTTGGATCGGTTATGCCTGCGACGGCGCCTCGTGCAACACCAATGGCTCCAGCAAATACTCCTTGCATGAGACGTATTGCCATCGCCTGTTGTATAGATTTGGATGTACCGAACATCACGCATGTGATAGAGGAACCCAATAGAGAAACCGTGATAACGAGACGCTGGCCATGTTTAGCAGCGACAGTTGCCTGTTACGATAACCATGAGAGGCAACCCTGGTATGGTACGACAGTGAGGGTTGCTTACCCAGAGGAGAGAAGTCAAGAATTGCGTGAGGAAGAATGTTGACACTGCGACCATAATTCAGACTTGTGCGCAGTCGTACAATACAACACATACCAAGAATACCAGTCCAGTAGCCAACATCCGCTTCGTTCTCGAATTGGTTGAAACCTGTGATGAATTGATAAGGTGGCCCGCTCTGGTAACCCAAAATGCTGCTCACTCTCAACCATAAATAGCAAAAATGGCGCGGAAACGTTGGCGGACAAGAACTCGCCCAGCATAGTCTGTCGTAGCTGTTGTCATATTGTTCTCGTATAGGTTAACGTAAAGCTTACTATAGAGAGTACAACCATCGATAATGTGGGCAGTGGTGTCGCGTACACTTCAGGTGGTGGCTGAAGTGCACTGGGAATGGGTGCTCGGTCTGGTCGTGGTGACGACACTCCCGCCTCCTCGTCCACGCCTCCGTTCTTCCATCTTGAAATAAAGCTCGGTCTATGGCGTAGCATAGATGAAAACGACACGCGTCCGGACGGTCTACGACCCTGTGTCGTTGCTTGGGATGAACGTCGACCGCCAGCCGGAGAGAGTAGTGGCGACGCTGACTCTTCGACGTCCAGAGCCGAGTCGTCAATTTGAGGGCCTCCTGGAGGAGGCCGCAGCGTGTTATGAGACTCCGCGCTCGTCATGCTGCGGAAGACGGCGGCGACGTTGCAGAGGGCGGTGGTGGAAGTGCAAAGCTGAGATGGAGAGGTGGCTGAGTTTAGCGCAGTGATCAGAGCGCGTCCTAGTCTGAATCGGTTATCTCGGTTACGTCACTTTAAATTACTTACTCTAAGAGGATAAGAATGTTGGTTTATGACCACCTCTTCACCCTAGGCGGTGAGTACGAATTGGTGTTTGTTATAATCACTGATCACACTGCGTATGCGTGTTGAAATGCCTCGAGTCTGGTAATCTGGTAAGCTTCGACCGTGACATCAATGCGATAACACGACATGTATCATGGTTAACAGGAACTCCAGTGGTCATGTAGTAAGTACCTAAGAGCGGCATATTTACTAGGTGCATGATGCACGGATATCAGTGGTCGCCGCCGCATGGACATTCAATTCAACAATAGGTATGTATTTGAAGTCGTCCCGGTCGATTGATCAGCGTAGCGGAGCTCCGTATGAGTCCGACTGCCTGACTGGTACTCATTCTAACGTAATATTGGGTGCGTCTACTATTATATATTCGAGTCACACAACTCGTGAATAGAAGCACGACGAGTTTTTACTCTACTCCGCAATCTGCGACAGACTACAGATACTGAAGGCCTTCTGCGATGGCTACTGGCAGTGTAGACATTGAGCTATCAAATATGCCAGCCCAAAGTTCTAGCGGTGAACGGTCAAAGGGCTCAAAGACAATGGGCGACGATGTTCAACTGCGTACTATCATTGGAGAAGCTACCGACGACGCTGAGGAAACAGCAGAACGTATCAACGAAACATCCTTGGCACCGGTAGACCGAGGCTTTGGGGCCTGGTCATTCGTACGTAGGATAGCTTATCCTTTAATCCACAAGATAAAGTGATCCTCTCCTTCTTCACCAGTTAGCAGCTGCAGTCATCGTCGATGCAGTCGTATGGGGCTTCCCAAACACCTATGGTGTATTCCTGGCAAAGTATCTAGATGACCCGTACTGGTCGTCTCAAAACAAGGCCTCATTTCTCTTACCGCTTGTTGGGCCGCTTTCTTCAGGTATCATGTATTGCACTGGTACGTGAGTCTTGTTATTAAGATCATTCATGTTTCTCTTATACCAACATAGGGCCCATCACATACCCTCTTGTCGCACGATACCCACGACACAGACGTACATCTATGTGGCTTGGCCTGGTCGTAATCTTTGCTAGCTTGCTTGGGGCGAGCTATGCTCGGACGGCACGTCTCAATATACCACGCGGAAACTCATGCGTATACTTATACTGAGTTTTTGTTCTAGATCGTCTCGCTCGTGGCTTTACAAGGCGTACTGTATGGCATTGGCGGAGGTACGCGGTACGGCTTTCGTAAACGGCTCTAAACTCACAGTGGCAAATAGCCCTCCTGTACGCCCCTACGATATATTACATGTCTGAGTGGTTTCGCATCCGTCGTGGACTAGCAAACGGTGTGATCGACGCAGGCGAGTGATATTCCAATTCAACGCCACGAGCCTCTAAACCTACCGCCACGTTTATAGGGACGGCAGTCGGGGGCCTTATCCTCCCGCTCATCCTCCCTCCACTGCTGAACAAGCACAGCACTTCCAAAACACTACGATACCTTAGTATAGCACAAGGAACCCTGCTCTTAGTCACCGTGCCATTCATCCGTGGTCGCCTACCCGTGAACAGAGTTCAGGGACCAAGTGCTCGCGGATATCGATCTTCGATTGTCACTCGCGCGTACGCAAGAAACAAGACCTTCTGGATAATCATCCTTGCCACGCTACTTCAAGGCCTCGCTTACTATATTCCTGTCCTTTGGCTCCCCAGTAAGAGAATCGCTCTCTCGTGGATTAATTCACTAACCAATCTATCGTGCTTAACAGCCTACGCATCCTCCTTACGTCTAAGCCCAAGTTCTGCCTCCTTAGCTCTCGCTCTACTCAATGGGACAAGCGTGATAGGTCGTATCAGCCTCGGGGTGCTCTCTGACCGTTTCAGCCCCTGGCTGCTGGCCTCCAGCACGTTGCTTTGTACAGCTCTCACAGTCTTTATCCTCTGGGGACTGCTCTCCTACACATTCGCCGGTATCATAGTATACGGTATTGCGTATGGCTTCTTGGCCAGTGGCTATCAAAGCCTATGGACGGCCTTCGTCAGACCTATCGCCAGTGAGTCAAAGTCTATCTTCCCTTGAGTTGATCAAAACTCTGACTCGAACCTGTCTATCTCACCATAACAGAAGACGATCCGACTATATCTACCACGATATTCGGCTTCCTAATGCTTTCTCGCGGTATCGGTAACATCCTCTCCACGCCCATCTCTACCGCGCTACAGCCCGCACGGTCCCCTCTCTCACCGTCGCCATCACCACCAGCCGGTATTCCTCACGTGCACGAGATAGGTTTCAAGATCGACGGAGGTCAATATGAGAAGGTCATCGTGTATGCTGGTTCTTGCTTCGTGGCGGCAGCTGCGGTCATCGCGGCCGGGTGGGTGGTTGAGAGGCGGTATCCTAGCTCGTCTAGTGGCAATACTCAGCGGCGATGAACGGCATACATCAATTGACTTCAAGGAACACACTCAGCCTTTGTAACACGTTAGCACTCCGACTGTACCTTCCTGTATAAGATAGAAGCAATGGCTCGCACTAAGAGACAAAAGTTAACGATGTACCAGAATTTCATGAGCTGCGCCATAGAAGTCAGACGTGCGTATTCGTAACATCAAATCCATAGTAGGTAGGTACATTGCATTCGACAGAAGACCCCCGAAGGCTGTCCACCCTCTACAAAGTGTGGGGTTTTGAGGATAACGCATATCCACCAAACCCGAAGAGTCCAAGAATGAAGCCGGCCAGTCTCGATTCTGGCCGGTACAATGGCAGGCAATGTCCATGATGAGTAAATCCATTCCAGTCCGCTGTTATTGTTACAGTATTTGTTTTTCGGGTGCGCCAATAAACCCGTTTACTCCGTGGTGACCGACTTAGCCCTGCAGGTAAAGGTAAAGTAGTCAGTAAAACCCACGATAAACTAGGTGGATGTCACTTACAAGTTCCTGGGGAAGTCAACGTCGAATCCGTTCTTCACAGCGAGGTGGTAGCTGAGAAGCTGCAGAGGGATGATGTTGAGCAGTCCCTGGAGACAATCCACCGACTTGGGCACACGGATAGTCTTGCAGCCCTTAGGGATGTCCAAGTCGTTCTCGTTACAAACGACAATAGGCTGAGCCTTACGCGCCGTGATCTGCGCGTACGCGGACTGGACCTTGGGGTAGAGCGAGTCCTGGGTCATGATGATGATAACCGGCATGTTCTCGTCGATGAGAGCGAGAGGACCGTGCTTGAGCTCTCCGGCGAGGATACCCTCGGAGTGCATGTACGAGATTTCCTTGATCTTGAGGGCGCCTTCCAGGCATGTGGCATATTGGTACCCGCGACCCATGATGAGGAGACTCCTTTGGTTGGCGAGGACGCCGCCGGCGAGCTCTTGCAGGCTGCGATCGCCCTCGAGGACCGTCTTGATCTGGGAGGGCAGAGCGTGCAGTCCTTCGATGATCTGCTTGCGACGCTCCTGCATTGATAGACGGTCCTCAGAGAGCTGGAGTGCCATCATGAGAAGAGCAATATATTGCGATGTGTAGGCCTAAACCAGGTAAATTATGTCAGAGCGTTAGAAATGAGATCAAAACATTACACTGACCTTCGTCGAAGCAACACCGATTTCGGGTCCAGCGTTGATGTGGACACCACAGTGGGTCTCACGAGAGATGGTCGAGCCGACTGTGTTCACGACACCGACACAGAGAGCGCCCCTCTCCAAGCAGTAGCGCAACGCCAGGATAGAGTCAGCAGTCTCACCACTCTGACTCACAAACACACACACGTCATCCCTGAAGATAGGCGTCTTCCTATCGAGGAAGTCCGACGCAAGTTCAACGGTGACGGGGATCTCGGTGAGTTCTTCGAAGATGGCACGGGTGGCGATGGCGGAGTGATAACTCGTACCGCAGGCACAGAAGATAATTCGCCTGCCACGACGGATGATAGGCAGGTACGCGCGGAGACCGCCCAGAGTGATGACGTTTTGGTCAAAGTTGACACGACCACGCATGGTGTTGACGACGGACTCGGGCTGCTCGTAGATCTCCTTCTGCATGAAGTGGTCGAACTTGCCCTTCATGATCTCGGCGAGCTCGATCTCGAGAGTTTCGATGGTACGCGTCGACGCGATTTGGGGACCATCCGTGCGGCGCAGGCGGTGGATATGGAGTTCACCCTCGGCAATGTGGGCGATATCATCATCCTCAAGGTACAGGACGCGCTTGGTGTGCTCGATGATGGCGGACGCGTCGGAGGCGACGAAGAATTCGATGGGAAGAGGCATGCCATCCTCTGACATGAATGCACGCGACTGCGTGCGCATAAGGTTGGCATTCTGCGAAGGTGGTGCAAGGAGTCCGCCGGGGGAAGTAGGTGCAACTGGAGAACAGTATCAGATCAGTCGTACTAAGAATAATGACAATGTACTTACGAGTATCAATGCCTTTGCTCTCTCCCTCGGTTGCAAACTCGACATCCACAAAGTCCACCTTCAGCTTCTTCTCAGTCTTAACACCGATCAAGAGTGGAGATCCGCGACGAGCAGTGACGGCTTCGTTGGGGTAGTGCTTGGACTTGAAGACCAATGCGAAAGAGCCTTCCAGCTCCTTCAGGACGGTCTTGACGAGCTCGGTGAAGCTGGGTCGCTTGTCTGGCTGAGAGTCGTAGATGTACTTGGTCAAGATGGCAACAGCTTCGGTGTCCGTCTCACTCTCGAACTTGTAGCCCCTCTTTTGCAGCAAGAGACGCAGGGCGGCAGCGTTGGTGACGATACCATTGTGGACAACGCAGAATTCGGCCTTGGGGTCCGACTTGAGGGGATGGCAGTTGACAATAGAGGGAGGTCCGTGAGTGGCCCAACGCGTGTGGGCGATGGAAACTTGGGAAAGGAAGGTCTTCGAGGTATCGATGCTGGACTCCGCGATCTTCTTGCGCAAGCCTGCGACCTTGCCGACCTCCTTGAAGAAGAACATCTCACCGGGCTCATCTCCGTCTATACCAATACCCGCCGAGTCATAACCGCGATATTCTTGTCTGGCGAGGCCATTCACGAGGATTTCGCAAATCGTCTTGCGATCCTACAGACGACGCAGAGTCAGCAGGGCGAAGAATACAGTTGTGGCTGCCCAACACGTGCGAGATGGGCGCGTCCTTGGTATGATCGACGTAACGAAGATACCAAGTAGACAGCGTGCCGCCTCGTTGCAACCCCGTTTGACGGCACCATGCCAGTGACCGCTCGTGTCCGGCGCATTCGCACGCATCGAGCCCACGCGTAGGACGCATGAAACGGTGCTCACCTTCTCCTGCAGGAAGCTGCAATAAGCAAAGATACCGCACATGATGGGTCGTAAGAAAGTCTGGAGGACACAAAGTCGCAGATTAGCCACTTTTCAGGATAAATCACAAAGAATACACACCTAAAGGATGGCGGTTGAGGACAAGATGAGGAGAGTGGAGAAGTGAGGGAAGGATATCAGACGCGTCGACCTTAAGAACCTGGTCAACGCACAGGCGCCCAAGATGCTGAGCTATGTCACACTTGGCCCAAAAAGATAGCAGACACGTGGCATGACGGCCAATCACGACCCTGAATGGGCTGTCCTGTCACAATACGTCACTGAGGGCAGTCACGCATCACCGCCCGCCGTTCTGCAGCGCACAGGTTGCCCAGTGCATCCCGCCCTGTCGCAGGCACGGATAGCAATGGCCGTGTAAATCATACTTTGTCACAGTTTGGCACGACTTTGGCTCGGTGTTGTGTGAACTTGGCTTCCCCGCTCACAGCCTCGTGTACAGGTCTTCCGCCGATGTGTCGGTTCCGCGTACGTGTAAATGTACAGCTTCTGGTCTCTTCTCGTGCTAAAGCCAGGCACTTTCGTTGAAACCGTGTGCATGCACAAGGTCGATTGGAGAAAATCTATACTACAAGTCTAGCTGCTTCTAGTGTGTACTGTTAAGAAAAATCTATCTATGCTGAACATAAAGTCCAGCGGCGGTCATGAACTCGTAAACTGTATAAGTAGATCAAGTTAGCTCTTCTTCAACTCGGTCCCCGGTGAATACTTTGTGCCGTCGGCAGGTTGCCACTTTTCGTCAATGTCGTTCTGTTCGTTAGCACGTATACTCGTTTTCTCCTTGCTGTCATCATCTTCTGCCTCGTCTCCGTCTCCCTGCACATCGCCATCCCCAGCTTCCAAATCCTTGGCCGCACCTTTTGACTTCCGCTGCTTGATAAACTCCTTACCCTTCCTCTTCAATTCCAAATCGTCCTCGCGATTCAACTCGTGCTGCTGAACAAAGAAAAGCGCAGACAAGAACGCGACGAGCGTGCAGGCGAGCGTCATGAAGAAGACCGCACGGAAGCCTTTCGTGTACCCCGCAATGACCACGCGTTTCGCTTCTGCACTCATGTCAATCTTCGAGGGATCGTTAATAATCGTGGGGTCATCCACCAGCGCACTGATCTGGTCTTCGGACAAGCCCAAACCGCGAATCTCTGTACGCAACGTGTTGTTCACGATGGAGGCGCAGATGGCCAGTGCAATCGTCGACCCGAGCAGTCGGACAAAGTTTCGAACTCCAGTGACAACCGCCATCTCACGACGTGGCACCGCTGCCTGCGCGGCGAGCAGAGACCTAGTATCACGGGCATCAGTGGCAGTACATTTTAGTAGACAGACAGCTTGTACTCACGATTGGAACGTAAACCCAGAGGCACATCCGCCTAAGAGTAAGAAACCTATAATCCGCCCTGTTGGCGTATGCTCATTTATAGTCGTATCGAGTCCTTGTGAAATGCTCCATAGAGCAAATCCAATGATAATCGGGTAACGATATTCTCCCGTGCGGCTAGTATATTGACCTGGAAGAACATTCCAATGTCCAACGTTCAGCATCGGGATTATGTACGCTCGGGATGTACTTACCGGTGGAGAAGACGACTATTGCGATGGGCCCGAGGAATGGAATAAGGAGAAGACTTGACGTGACGGGAGAGTTTCCACGAACAAGTTGGAGGAATTGGGGGACATAGTAAAGGATCTACGATCCAATGAAGTAAGTAAAGCACTCGCATGTCGGGGTCAGTTCACCTACAGAAAAGAACGTCATGCCGCTAGAAGGAATACATTGAACGTCTGACATCGAGGGTCAATCATAGAACTCACTTCATAGTCGTCAACAACAAAACTCCGGCTACTGTCTTATTCCTAAAGATATGAACTGTCCATCGCATCCATATCAGTGAAACAGCGCGATACTTCTACATTTCAAGGCACCCACCTGGTACAATGGGAAGTAAAGCGTACTTGGCCTCCCAGAAGATAAACACCGCAAAAATAGCAGCGCCCAAGATCAAAGGAACAAGCACGGGCGCAGATACCCAAGGGTACGTCGTACCACCCCAATTCAATCCCAACAAGACAGCGATGGACGAAGAGATAGTGAGCAAAGAGCCGACATAGTCGATTCGTAGGAGTTTGGCGCGCATGTCACCGCCTACGCTCTTGAGGGGAAGGAGCCAGAGACATACGAGAATCGCGATGCCGCCGAGGGGGAGGTTGATCCAGAATGCCCATCGCCTGAATACAGATACATGATGATATCAGGAATATAATGTAGAAATCGATGTAATGAGGACACTGACCAGGTGGTGTACTCTGAGAAGAGTCCTCCGATGACGGGACCGAGACCGTTGGATAGTGCGATGATAGCCTCGTTGATACCCTGGTATTTGCCACGGTCCTTGAGGGACACGATATCAGAGATACTGGGAAGCATCGCGTTAGTGATAGTGTGTTCGTTAGTGAGGGAAAGGTGACCGACATGATGAGCACCATAGTGATGATCGCTGGGTATCGTAATTTGTCAGTGACCACAAAGAAACAAAGTGAGCTTATTCTCGACTCACCTCCTCCTCCAATACCCTGGAAGGCGCGGAAGATGATTAACTGATATTGGAGATTAGGGATTAGCCAGAGGAGTGGTTCATAAGTAGTAGGGGAAAGAAATCACCTGTATCATGGTGTGTGCTAGGGCGCATGCTAGCGAGAAGAGGAGAAATATGGCAAGCGAGGCTAGGAGGACCTGCTTCCGACCGAAAACATCAGACCAGCGACCGTATAGTGGTGTGAAGGCGAGACTAGAAGATAGTAAAATATACTAGATCAGGTATGAAAAAAATTACGTGAAAATGACAGACATTACCTTGTTAACAAGTACGCTGTAGCCACCCAAGAACTACTTCGACCACCATGAAGGTCGGACGAAATGCGAGGCAGAGCAGTTGCAACACTATAAAATCGGGACATTAGTAACCAGGACGCGATGACGCTATTAGGCATCATGCAAGGCCCTGATGTGCCAGGCAGGCCTTGTCCACAGCTCACATTGTCTGGTCGAGGAACGAACACGCAAGAGCGACAGATAAACCCATAAATACCATGATCACTTGTTTCGTGGGCAGGAAGTTCGTCTGGTCCGTCAGATCGACTTCAGTTTTGGCATGACCTATGGCTGGTGTGGTCGCCCCCGAGGGAACCGCGGTCGGTGAAGAGTCTTCATCTTCTATAGTCGGTGACAGGATGCTAGGAGCCATGCTCACAGCACCAGAAGGGGTCTCCTCGCTGTCCTTGAAGTCGACCATGAATGAGAGGGGTCCGTGGAGAGGAAGACGAGGGGTGGGCACAAAGACTCCGAGTCGTCAGTCCGACCACAGGACCAGCTTGCTCTGTTAAAAGCGAATAAGATGTGACCGGCTTATCGACATGGCCCAATCAAGTGACTCAGGCTACAGCTGAAAGGTAAATTATGTGCCGGCATGGTTTCGGCCAGCCCCACCACGCTGCACGAACCTGCAATGCTACTAGAAGATCTCGGACACATATCTGAACAATGGATACTACGGATCACGCGTGGCTTGTAGAAGCTGGAGAATCGATGCTTCGGTTGTACAGTAAGTAGCAGAGAAGTACTGTAGGTAAACGTACAGGAATAATATTGCTGGGCAACATCCTTCCACAGCTGCTTTTTGCGAGAGGAGATCATGGTGGGAGGAACGAGATCATGGTCGCGCCGAAAGTCTCAACAGGATGCCGCGGGGCAGTGCACCCAATAAGTAGGCACATGGTGCGGGCCGTAAATTCCACTCAGAGTGGACCCCCTCTTCGAAGGTCTAGACTGTGCGGGGCATCGTAGAGTGTAGGTAACTAAAGCAGAATATTTGTCACTCACTTGTCTATAGTGCCCAAGTTCCGACGATAAGCCGCTCGAGTCAAGTCACTTGCTAGACTGGTCAGGCTTATGATTGGTGGAACGGACTCTGTTATCGCACCCACGACGCTAAAGAACACTCGAAGTCCAATACCAAAGTGAATGTGGCCTATGCTTACAGCCCAAGATACGTAAATCGGTCCCCAATGGCTTTCAGTCGGCCGATGTTTCACGTAAGCTTGAAAGTAGTGGGGCCTGCGCTACCGCAAGAGTACTCAGAAATTACGCATTATTAGCTGGGTATATTAGAGTAACCTGACGTCATAGTACATGATTTGGTATCGTACTGGACAAAGCTCAATCTTTAAATCTTTACAACAGCTGGCCACGAGCATTGTTGGTCAAAGGGGCGTTAGGTCCAAGTGCCGAAGAATCCTGGCCGGGGCCACCAAAGTTGTTTCCAAACTCTTGGGCTTGAGTGGCACCACCGAGAGCCTTATTCGCAGGATGAGCACCTAAGATAGAGACGCAGATCAGAAATTTGCCTTCGCACTGTGGTTTAGACTTCAAACTCACCGTGCTGAACAGCTCGCTCGCGTCTCAACCCGGCTTCATGCTCAAGCCGCTCGGCCTCATTCAATTCCACCTTCTGGGCTTGCAAAGCCTGCGCTTCTCTCTCCTTCTCAATCCCCTTCGCCTTCAGCTTCGGGTTGTGAAGCACGGTGCCGATAACTCTCTCGATCTTCCCTGTCGTGGAAGTACCGCTGCCAGACTTCTGGCCACTGCTGAAGTGGTTGACGGGGGCAACATCGTTATTGCCAACTGTGTCCGCGTACGGATCGTTCATGCCACCCTACATTTAACAGATTTTAGCGACAGAACGAAGAGATGCATGCTATTCCAAACTTACCTGTTGTTGTTGAGGCGGCAAGTAGGTCAACCCTTGGTCGTGGTATGCACCGGGACCGCCGGCTGTGGTAGGATGAGCGCGAGCCTCATATGACTGAGGAACAGCGGGTTGTCGTTCAGGACCGGCGCCCGTGCCGAGAGGGCCAACGGACTGGGTTTGAGATTGGTCGTATTCGTCAACACCTTGAGTGTTCTTGTGGTTCTGTAAAGGTCATGGGCGCAGTGAGCTTAAGGAGATGGTACTGGATGGTATGAAGGCTTACATGTCCGAACGGCATGTTCAATTTATTTGAGAGGTTCAAGTGTGAGTTGTGTAAGTTGTGGGTAAAAGGATGAAGATAAGGACGCTCCCCACTAAGGCCTGAGGTCTTATATGCTTTTCACCTGTGGAGATACTTGTCTTAGGTGTCCACTACTCAATACACAGCATGATGATGCACCATGACGAGCACTCAGGGCATCCAAACTTATGCCATATGTCAAACCCGGACCTAAAGATTCGAAGCATGTCAGCAGTTCAGGAGAAAGAGGAGCGGTGGCGTAGTGGAGCTGCTGGACCCACACAAGCACATACAACCTGATTTGGCAGGTAGCTTATGTAGTAATGCACGCACCGCAGAGGCAAAGCTTGAAGCTTGATCCATGCAGAACAGTATGAATAGCAACATGAAAATCTATAAACATAGTCCATAGAATGTAACAGCAACCGCGACCCCCCTGCATATAATAGCAAAAATCCAATTTAAATCCCCTCACCGAACACCACCCACCCTCGCCCAGAACATCTCTTCTCGCAGCTTCATCAACTCGCGCCACGTCCGCTCCTCCCAGGTTGCAATGCCCACGTACATTCTGGTGTCGAGCTCAGGGACCTTCTCAACTTCGGTGGGCTCTGCGGTGAGCTCCTTCTCTACAACCACTTCTACCTCTTGTACAGGCGACTCGAGCTCTGGCTCAGCTTGGCTGTGGCCATTGGTTGCCTCATACGCAGGTGGTGCTGGCTCCTCGTTCTGAAGCTCGCCCTCTGCGGCAGCTTCTGCTTTCTTCTCCATGGCAATCTCCAATTCCTTCTCCTTCTCTGTCTCTTGGTCTTCCTTCTGTACCTCTACCTTTTCAGAAGGCGTACTCTCTTCAACTTTCACCTCCGCAGCCTGTTCCTCCACCTTTTCATCGGCTCCAGTGTCCTTCTCTACCTCTTCTGCCTTCGTTTCAGGTGCAGGTGCAGGTTCGTCGGGAGATGGGGCGGTGATAGGCGGATTGAGAGCCATGGAGGAGGGTCGAGCACGCGCAGCAGCACGTCGAGGTAGTGGCGGAGGAACAGGATGGCCTGCAGCAGTTGGTGCCCCAGGAGCGGGACTTGCTGCGCGAGAGGGGGGATTAGACGAAGGTGCGACTGCAGTAGTGGGAGTCGCTGGCGCTGATGGAGGCAGAGGCACACGGGCTGCAGCAACTATATCGAGTGGAGGAGGCCCAGGAAGTTCTTCCACAGGTGTTGTAAACTCGTCGATATGTTCTTCAGGAGGAGAGAGAGCACCTGCGGCAGAGTCAGCGGAGTCAGTCGTGGTAACTGGTGCCTTTTCTTCAACTGTGGGTTCTTGGGGTAAAGCCGGGCTTTCGGTCCTTTGCCTGTTACGTTTCGGCAGCGGGGGTGGTACATGGGAGGGAGGGTGGACAGGAACAGGCGCTACGACACTGGGCTCAGAGGTGGCAGGGGTAGACTGCGCTTGTGGGGGCGGCTGACGACGGGGCGGAGGTGGTGGAGGTATAGCAGAAGGCCCGTGTGATGGGTGGCGAGGCGGAGGAGGAGGAGGCGGGGGCATTCTGCGTAAAGGAGGTTTGGGATCTACAGCAGGTGCTTCCTTCGGCTTGGGAGTTTCCACTCCGTTTGGCTTTTCGGGCGCATTGGAGTTACTGAGTGAACGTGACATAGTACCCCATAGCGCACCGATGCCCATACGAGCCTTCTTTGCTGGGGTAGAAGGCCTGTCGATACCATCGGGTGAAGGCGATAACGAGTCAGCTGCGGGAGGTGGTAGGTATGGTTCGTCCTCCCAGATTTTCTCCACAACGCTCGTCCGGATGAAAGCCCAGAGACTGCACGTTGTGCGCAATCGAGTGAGACACCAGCCTGAGGTACAAAGGGGGTATATAGTGGCTGTTCGAGTCTGGGTTCCGTTCTGCTGGGAAGCGAGAGGCAATGAGACGGGAAGGCCTGATGAAGCGGACTCTAGCCTGAATATGTAGACTTGGGACGGTGGTTCGTAAGGCAGTTTGGACTGCCCTCCTCTTGTCGAGGAATGAACCAAGGGCGAATTAGATATCGTCTGTAGCGACGATTTCAAGAACGATGAGCCCCAACCGGTAGTGAAGGAGCCGTTACGAGTCGGAGAGGGAAGCGGGGAGGACGAGGGGCGGACGGATGAAGGAGTGTTCTCGATGATATTCGTACCACAAAGAGCACAAGTTACATGAGTGTGCGGTGCAAGCCCAGATGTGGTGTGCGCACTGAGCTCCTCCAGGAGTGTACCAGTGGACATGGGCTCGATATTGAGTTGACCGCTGTGAATAGCAGAGAGCACAGAGCGTCGGGTGAGCCAGTTTAGTGACGGTGCGAGATCCAGTCGAATAGTTGGGTCTCTGTGGTCGAAAGTGACTGATTAGGAGCGTGGCATGAACGATTAGATAAAGAAAACATACGAATCTTCGGCTATGAGCCGCGCCAAGAACGGCTGTGGTAGAAGCGTGGCCATGGCAGGTGTGTGTTGCGTAGCCGGCCGAATGGTACGCAAATGAGCGATGAACGAGAGATACTCAGCATATGGAGAGTGCAGGTTTAAGAAGTGTATCTCCGTCGTATGAGTGTTCACTGTCCCTCTTTCCACCCATTTGCCTTTCCCCATGATATTGCGCATCTCTTCGACCTTCTGTGCTGCCTGCTCCTTTTCCGCCTGTAGAGCCTGCATCTGTGTCTGCAACACGCTCACTATCTCCTCGGCTCCCTTCAAAGCCTGCTCCGTCTCCTCGACTTTCCTCTCGCTCTGCGCCCGCGCAAAGCGTGCTTCTGCCACCATCCTGTTAGCCTGGTCGAACAAACTCGCACTCAAGTCATCCAGATCCTTCTCAATAGCCACCCTCGCACTCTCGGCTTCTCCTGCTTTCGCCGCCTCCTCTGTAGCCTTTTCCATGAGGCGATTGAGTTCGGTAGTGACATGGTCCTTCTCCACCAGTAAGCCAGTGCTCAGAGCCGATATATGTTGCGACCGCTCGAGTTCCAGCTGCGAGACCTTGAGCGTGGCACCACGGAGGTTACTCGACGCAACGTGCAGCTCATCCTCCAGGTCAGAGACTCGATCATACGAGCGAACGAGCTTTCCATTCAGCTGCGACACTTGCGAGAAGAGGTCTTGAATCTGAGTTCGCAACGACTCGATGACTTGCGCCTGCGCATCCGCATCAATGTTTCCGTTCCCATTGATGACAGAGCGTCGTTTCTCGCTGTTGCCATTACTGCGAACGCCGTTGTTGTCGATAGTGATTGTCTGGTCGAGGTAGTCGGCTTCGTGGTTCAGTTCGTGCATCTCGTCGTCGACATGGTCGGGTGCTGGCGCCATAACCTGACTGCGTCGATGAAATACTGTCAGCGGCGGATGCCACGGGAAGGGAAATGAATTGACACAGCGCCAATGTGATACGGCACCTTGAACCTCGTCGTCTTGCTTCGCTTGTTTCGACTTTGTCCGTGTACTTGTTCCCAAGAATAGCTGGCTAATGCTGAGGAGAGGGAGAGAGAATGAGTGCAACCTGAGCTACTTGACACGTGGGCTCGCCGACGACACTCGCATCAATTATCTGCTCCGTCGTTAATATTCTGACGTACAGCATCCGAAACGTCGACGTTCACTCTGATGCAATTGTGATTTATCGCGTGTACCTACCCAGCCGGCTCCATCTGCCAAACTTCTGTGAAGTCGACGATACATATACATATACACTACAAGTATCTACGACTGGTACAAGGGGAGTAATAATAATAGATAAGCCGCATGTCATGGTGGTATACTACTGCGAACATAGATCGAGAAGAGAAAAAGATGGAAAGGGGATACGGGGTTTACAAGTCGGTGCGCACGTCTTCTACTGCTCGAGTAAGATCATCATACTTGGGCGGAGAGTACTTCACAGGACGGGGTCCGTCGGCATAAAGCGTGGCAATCTCGACGGAGATGGTCTGTAGTGGCTTCTTCGTCGAAGAAGAGTTTACGAAGCCCACGGCGTTCGGGCTATACATAGAAACATCATACTGAAATAAAGTGCCGGTGTTAGTTTTCGGGTTCTGTAATGGAAGAACAATGCTTTACCTCCAGTTGGTACTTCCCAAGATGAGCAGGAGGACTCAATGCCGGAGAAAGATGGATCTCGCCCTGTAGTGCACGAACGTTGCCTTCAGTGCTCTCACTGTCGTAGGGAGAGCGCCACCAAACGGCGAGTTGCATGTAGGACATCCCATCGCCAGAGGCTTCATACGTCCCTCTTGTGCCAGCGGCACGAATCATCCCTTTATGGCCAGTCCCGTACGCTTGCACGGGCGAGTTCGTAATTCCCAGGGTAAGATTACGCCTCAGACGGACGACTGGGGCATCGCAGGACGAGAATACATCGAGTGCCTGGAGATCGCTGCATTTGAGGGCGAGGAACAGTGGTATGACAGTTCCTCTGGTGTATGATAGCTGTTGCGGTTTACGCATGAGCATGTAATATCTCAAACAGTATACTATCACGACGCACAGGTTTCGCTAGTGAGAGCTAAAGTAATGAAGAACCTTAATACCAATGTATGCGTTCAAGTATCTTGGTCAAACGTACCTGACACTCTACGCTCACAGTACGTTCTCCAAATAGAGTTCCCGTGATTTTTTGTGAACTAAGTGTATGCCATCCTGCCGGATCTCCATCAGGCCCAACGAGCGGGCATTGATCTTGATAAGCTAGGTGACGAATCGAAGAAGGTGGTCCCGGTTTTATATAGGGTATATATGTGATATTTGTTTCCAGTCTGTCCGAAATGTGTCAACCACCCCATCCTTGATTGTATATGATTGTAGATACCCACGTGTAATCAGGAATAAACTTCCCGCCTACAACAGTCAGTGACAGTTTGTACAGGACCGTGTAGTTGGTCTGCTTGGAGATGAAGGAGCCCGGAAGTCGATAACTCTGCCCATCCCGCTTTGTCTCCACCGTGCGTGGTAGCGTGAAGGTGAACGGCCATGACCAGTCACCTCGTAGGTTTCCTTTGTTAAACTTCGTAGAATCAGATGAAGGGGATGCTGCTTCTGCATTGGACGACCACAACTCCTGCGAAAGTTGAAGGAACTGATCGCGGCGCTGGGCCGAAGTGACTAGCTCTCCAACCACCTAGGTGAATTTCAGGGCGATGAAGTTCCGAGTAGAAATGGACACGTACAGTGACTCTGACGGACTTGACTGTCTTCCAGTTGGGTAAGCTCACCTCCACGGAACCTGCAAGGTTATCGCCTTCGAGAACGCGAGGAATCTGTTCTGGTCGCGCCGCCCTACTCGTGCATCTTAACGTGAGCCACGCGTGACCCGACTTGTCCGGTAAAGTATACGCGTGAGCAGTAGATTGCGATGAGCTTATGGTGGCCTGTCTGTGCGGTGGGCGGATCTGAGCATAGCTCGGCAGCTCTGTGTCAATGCCATGAAGACTCGAAGCATCGAAAGGAGGAGGTTGGGCAAGCAACGTCTCCAGAGACATCCTAATCCTGCTCGACGTGTACGGCTATGAGAATGGTTTGTGAGGTAAGTATTCAACTAGCAGAGAAATACTCTGCAACATATCGTGCGATAAGGACTTGCCAAGAGCCAGGTTACTTATTGTGGCCATCATGATATGCCTGAGAAAGTACGTCCGTCGTCAGAGCGCCCATATTGTGCCTGGAATTGATCGCCCACGTGGGGAATCGGGCCGTGGATCTTGACCACTTCTGCCACTGGCAGTGCGGAAGCTTCAAGTTAGCCACGATCCTGACTTCTACTTACCGAGTCGTCAACGCCTTGATACTACTCAACGTCTTATACGGAGCTCTAAATGTTCGCAAGATTCCTTGGAAACACAATCTTATCCGGGCCCTTAATATTCGGGCGGGTGCGACGCTGACAGGCAGTGACTGCGCCACAGTTAGCATATGGTGAACATTAATATTGATAGATGTACTTCAAGGCAGGCGGGCAACTTTACTCTCTTTGCCAGCTTCTCTGATGTTGCCCTTTCTGGTGACACTTGCTTTCGTCCTTTCTTATCTTGTTTATGGGATTTTCGCGCAACAGCAGCATTATCTTCCTCTACACGCACAGAAGCCTCAAGTTATCACCAGAGAACTGCGACAATACATCAGCGGGTTGCTGGAAGAGGGGAGAATACCCGGGATATCGCTAGGAGTGGTTCATTCAGGAGGTGTCGTTGAAGTCGAAGGATTTGGCCGACGCTCAGAGGATGGTGCTAGAACCACCCCAGAGGTGAGACATCATAACCACAGTTCCCGCGTTTGCTTTCGATCTAACGCAGTAGTTTCTCAAGACATTGTTCAATATTGCATCTTGCTCGAAAGCATTCACAGCCAGTGCATTAGGCATTCTTATGGATGACTTTGCCCATGGTAGGAACGTCACTCCACTGCCCGAGAGCGTGAAGACGTTTGATTGGCATACCAAGGTTCAGGATGTCTTGCCACACGACTGGAAGCTCTTGGATGAATGGGCCAGCGAGAAGGCTAGCTTACGTGACATTCTCTCTCATCAATCCGGATTACCAGGGTATGTCACGGCGCGTTAACGACAAGATACATCCCTCTGAAACTAAGCATCTGTATTGCACAGTCATGACTACTCGTATACGGCTTCTGATACCCCGCAGGACGTTGTACGAAGACTGCGTTATCTTCGCCCAACATATGAGCTCCGTCAGAAATATCAATACAACAATCTGGTCAGTATTAGTAAACCCATAAGCTCATACAGAGTCTCCCTGGGCTGATTTCTTTGGCATCTACAGATGTACATTCTGGCCTCGCATGTAGTTGCTTTATACTCTGGTACATCGTTCGAAGACTTCGTGCGGACCAGGATATGGGGTCCACTCAACATGACTTCCTCAACGTATAGTCTGGCCGAAGCACACAAAACCGGTGGGCTTACTGAGGCATGGGCAACGAATGGTTGTCGCATTCCAAACGTCTTCGAGCAACCGGGTGCTTCATTTGTGGCCGCTGGAGCAGGCGGCGTAATTTCCAGTGTCCAAGATCTGGTAAGTTTGTGTAGTTAGCATACCGGTTATGCCAGTCCTAATCGAAGTATATATTCAGACCAAGTGGATCGGCGCACTGCTGAACGAAGGCGTAAACCCCATCACGAACAAGACGGTATTGCCACTCTCCGTATTTGAGGCTATGACTTCTGGTTATATTGTCACAAATCCAAGACCGCAGGAACACTCATCGGGACCGCTTTCCTCATTGACCGCCTATGGACTAGGCTGGGAGCGTACAACGTACCGTGAACATGAGGTAGATTTTGGTTGCACTTCGAAGCTAATTCAAACGACTGACTGACATTTCCTCCCCATTTATTTAGCTCATAATCCACGGCGGCTCGATCACGGGCTTCTCATCATATGTCGCATTCTCGCCCTCAGCTAAGCTGGGAATAGCTGTGTTAGCAAACGGAGACCTGGTGCACGCACAGGAACTTGCAATCATTGACAAGATCATAACAGACTTCCTGCCCGCGTTCGCGTTGACTGCTCCCTCTCAACAGCCAAAACCTCAAGCCCCCTTCCGTCAGACAAACCACTCCGATACGCTATACTTCGAAGCGGCGACAGGTGCTGTGCCAATCGCTGAGTTCGCAGGGACGTACTCCAGTGCTGGATACCAAGATCTCACGCTCTGTAACCCAAAGGCTTCTAGCACCGTAACAGCTTGCGAGGACGTCCTTGACATCTTCGGCAAATTTGACGATCTCTCAGCCTCTAACGACACCCTCTACGCAGTATTCGATAATATCGTCACCTCCCATGTTCGTTTTCGTCGCTTATCAAACACCACATTTCGTGCGCAGACCACTTCCCTCTATCCCAATGGCTATGGCAAGGACAAATCTGCGTTCGAACTGGAGGTTCCCACTGTAGCCGCTGGGATCGTGGAGTTTGTCTTCGAGAACGACCGATTAGTTGGAGCTGGATTGAACTTTGGGAGCGATGATGTGTCGATGAGGATACGAGCAGGAGGAAGCGTCAAAGAGACTTCAGAAGTTTGGTATGAAAGGGTCTAAGATAGGTATATAGCGCTGAATATAACATGGTCCAAAATCTATCGCACTGTACTAAGATTAGGATGCGAGAGTTAATCGCAGGGCTTGATCGACCGAGATCAATCAATACGTCGAGGATGGCTTGGGACAACGACCCAAAGCAGGAACATAAAAGCCATCATGGCGACCATACTGAATAAGAGTTGGATAATTGAGTTGATAGCAGTATCATAACGTCAAGAAGTACTCACACTGGCTGGAGAGCGGAAATGCCTTCCCTAGAGGCGATTGCACCAGTGATGAACGGAATGAAAGCTGATCCGGCTTGCCCTAAGCCTGCGATCCAGCCGATGGATCCTGTGAGCAACCAATGAGGGAGAATCCTTGCACTGTGGTTCATGACGAGAGGATAGATGGGTCCGAGGAGTACTCCGATGAACGACACGGCAATGGCACCTCCGATGAGGGAAGGCACAAACCAAATCACGAATTCGAGCCTTTTATTGGTTAGTTAATGCTGTTATCGGTTAACGACCTTCGAAAGACGTACCCAATTGCTATAGCAGTGTATAGGAAGATAGCGTTACGCTCTCCTATCTAATGACGCGCGGAAATAATTTGAAACGAAATTCGAGAGGGTGGAACATTGGCACATACCTTCTTGTTTAACCATAAAAGTCCAACGCGGCCGAGTGTCAATCCTAATCTGCGTGTTAGCTACCAGGTTTCTCCGGCAGATCATTAGTTCACTAACCGGCGAAGAAACCAGACGAGACATAACCGGAATTCTTTCCTCCACCTCGAACATTGAGGATGTATGTGACGGTCCATCCTACGAAGATCACTCAGCTATGAGATATATCAGTGCTCGAGTTAGAGCGCACCGCCGAGGGTAACTTCTACGCCGACGTAAATCAGAATGAAGAAGGCTAGGAAGTGAACCTCGCGGAGCCTAAAGATTTGGCGGTATTTGTTCTCTTCATGGTTTGCCGTGGCGGTCTCCGTGCGAGCCTGACCGATTTCGGCCAGGCATTCTGCAAATAATATTTGGCTCAAAGAATCTCTCATATTATCAGCGATATACGTACCTTCTTGTCGCTTTCCACGGAATACAGTGAAAAGAAGGAGCATGTCTATTAGGGCAATTCCCAGGGAGATGAGGTACTGGAAAGACCATCGATGCATTCCAGAGAACTGGGTAGCCGAAATTGGAGCGATTAATGCGCCGACACCTAAGACACAAAGGTGTGAGTTTATATACTGTGGAGACGGAGGCACGCACCATATATAGCGTGCATGACGCCCATCTTAGTTTCTGCGTTGTCCTTGAGACTTGCGACATATCCATTCGACCCGGCGTCCTGTCGAAGATGGCCAGTCGAGGTGAACATGGGGGCATCAGTCGTGTCTGCATCATGCCTACCTGGAGCGAAATACCGAAGCCGTTAAAGACGAAGCCAAGTACGAAAACGGGGAATGGCCCTGCCGGTGCCATAAGTGCGTAGCCAATCATCTGGGATGTAGCACCTATGAAGGAATGAAGGACACTCTTACATCGCCTGAGGATGACCTTTCACTGACCTAATACGAGTAGCTAGGCTAAACTTCAGCAAGAGTTGTCCTTGATAGTCAGATTAATTTATCTCTGACCTTTCCCAGGCCTAACTTGTCCGTCAAGTAAACGTTCAGGAGAGCGCCACCCACAAACCCCTGCAGAGAATGTCTATGAGCTCGGTTCCCAGTTTGAAGGGACCAATATCTGCTAAAACATACCACACAGTTGAAGATGAAGATTAGGGACACTACAGCGTATCCAACCTATTTCAATTGGTATGTAAGCACCAGGGGAACCTGATTTAAACCGTAAAATCTTGTTCCTTACATGATAATTGGACTGGATTCTCGGCAGAAGAGGCCCAGTGGTACCGTCGTTCCACCCAGCGATGAATAGCGTGAAGCAGAGTGCAGAGAATTGCAACCAAGCAGTGAGTCTTATGGATGCTGGCTTGACTTCGTCCGAGCTCGAGCCTGCTTTAACAGACCCTCTCTCATCCGCCTCACTCCCAGCAGTTTTCTGCGGCAGTTCTGCGAGTTCAATATCTTCTTTGCCTGGATGGAGCTTGCGCAGCCCGCTAACATCTTGGTCATGAGGACCAGGTGACCTCGCACGAACCGAGATTGAACTCGGATTATTGTGCTTCAGGCCTTCGAGTGCGGTATTGGTTTGAACCTCTGTAGTAACAGACATAAGTGGGAATGGTGCGCAAGATACGACTGACAGGATGTGGGCTTTAAGCAAAACTTGCTTCGTTAAAGTCCGTTTTCTCAGGATAAGTATCAGCTGAACAGATGAACCGCTGGTACTGTACTGAGGTGGTGGTGTAGAAGAAGGAGTTGGGAGCTTACTTACCTTTCGGAAATACATCGGAACTTTGGCCAGCCTATCAAACTGCCTCGACATGTCCTTATACGTACACTGGATCTAGATCTCAACCTGATTCTCGAGCGAGGCGCGCAGTATTTCCAGTTTCCCACGGCGTGCCTCACCCGCAAGTATACGTGTTCTTGGTCTATTGGGTAGATCAGTAGCCAGTGCAAACTTCACAGTCGTCATATATCAACCGTATCTCTTGGCATGTGTATGCAAGCACTGGCCATGGCAGACGGTCAAGGTACACCGAAAGCCCAGTGTTTCAAAGTTGGTCAATGTGAACTGAAGCACTCTTACTCTATTTCCCTCACAGCTCAAAATCAAGATAGACATCGGAGAGATTAAACTCGTTGTTCCGCAATTCAGTACGTGCAAATCCGTATAACATAGCGTCTCAGTTTCACCCCAAAATACTACGGTTACTCGACCCGACGAGAGTTCTTTGGCACGAGAGCCCAGAGCAAGAACATGACGGCCATCATGGCTATCATTCTATAACAGACGGTGGATGAGAAGAATTCAGATAGACACCATGATGGATATAGTGACGCACATAGGTTGCAAAGCGGCAATACCTGCTTTGGACGCTATTGCGCCTGTAATGAATGGAACTATGGCCGAGCCAGCTGCACCGACACCACCGATCCAGCCAATTGAACCGGTCAGTAGTCGCTGAGGAAGGACCCTTCCCGAGTGATTCATGAGAAGAGGGTAGATGGGGCCCAGGAATACACCGATGAACGATACGGCAACGGCTCCTCCGGTTAAAGAAGGAACAAACCATATGATGAACTCTAGGCTATTGGATATAGTATCACGGTATGGTGAGCGTGCCGCCACAGCCTAAGTGAACATGGCAATCACTTACACAATGGCAAGAACAGTATAGACAAATACCGCGTTGCGTTCACCGATCTGAATGACTTAAGTAACTCGTCTGCGCCACTGTGATATCTGGGTGTTTACCTTCTTATTCAACCACAGAAGCGCGACACGACCAAAAGTTAGCCCTGTAGATGAATGTCAGATGAGCATCGCAGTATATGACGTCGTCAGACGTACCCCCAAAGAAGCCTGTGGAAACGTAACCGGAATTCTTGCCGCCCCCACGAACATCGAGGATATAGGTGACACTCCAGCCTGGGAATCGGTCAGTTTTTGGGGGTCTATAACAGATATCAAATGCAGCGCACCAGCTATGGTGACTTCCACGCCGACATATATCAGGGCAAACAGAGCCAGGACATGAACTTCCCGCAACCTGAATATCTGACGATACTTGTTGCCGTCATTGCTGGCTGTATCGTTTTCCGTGTTGAGTTGACCAATATCGGTAAGGCAGTCTGTTCGACTCCATAGTAAGTTTGACTTGCATCAAGCACGGCGGAAATAAGCATTCACCCTCTTGTCTCCTTCCACGGAAAACGGCGATTAGGACGATTAGGTTCACTACCGCAAGTCCCACCGAAATCAGGTATTGGAAGGACCAATGGGTCATATTCGAGAATTGCGTGGCCGACAATGGGGCAAGTAATGCGCCAATACCTAGTGTTCCATTCAACTAAGTAAGCCGTGAGCGATCTGTATCGAAGAGACGCACCATAGATAGCGTGGATAATGCCCATTTTCGTCTCTTGGTTATCTTTGAGACTGGCAACATATCCGTTTACTCCCGCATCCTTGTTAGATACTTTGAGACCCGATAATAAACACAGTAGCTATAAATTCTAGGCGTACCTGAAGGGAGAGTCCTAAGCCATTGAAGACGTAGCCCAGAATGAAGGCCGGGTAAGGCGGGGCAGCAGCCAGTAAAGCATAACCAGCTAACTGCAATATGCAGCCTAAAAGAATACAGTGTTCAATTTCTGCGTACGAGAGGCGTTGAGGAGGTGACACTCTTACGTACCTACGACCAGAGTCTGACTCAAAGCGTCACCCGTCAGTGCGAGATACACAAAGAGTCGAATTCTTCAGGAAATGTAGTACCCACCTTTCCAAACCCAAATCTCTCGGTGAGATATACGTTTGATAAAGCGCCACCGATGCATCCCTGATGACAGGTTTACCAAGGATGTACAACCCGAGTTGGAAACTCTTCGGACTCACCAGGAAGTTAAATATGAAAATCAATGAAACGACGGCATATCCTACCTGAAGGAAGAAATTTTCGAATGAGCAATATGAGCCTCTATACTACTGTTAGTATAAACTAAATGCACACGTACATTGTAGTTCGTTTGGATTCTAGGCAGGAGAGGACCAGTCGAACCATCGTTCCAGCCGCAAAGGAAGAGGGTATAACAGAGTGCAGCAAATTGTATGTACCCTTTCACTCTCGTAGAGGACGATTTGGTTTCCACAGTTACTGGTTCCAGCGGCGTCGGGCTGTTTCCCGCTACGTTCGCCGTAACAGCCTTAGAACTAGACAGCTTGGCCAGCTCTATGTCACCCTTGCTTGTGTGAACCTTGCGTAAGCCGCTAGTGACATCTTGCTCTAAAGAGTGTGTCGATCCCGCACGAATAGACAGGGAAGTTAAGCTGCCCTGTTGGGTTTCCTGAAGAGTGCCATGAGTTTGCAGTTCTGTGAGAGACATGGTGGTCAGAGACCAAGAACATGAGTCACCTACTTACTTATGTGCGTTTGAAATTTAGACGATGTCCACCCTGAAGCCGCCCCAGTATTTCTCAACGGAACAAGACATGTGCCGTGAGTGGTGGTAGAAACAAGAGAGTGGTAAATCACTACTACGCATGTCATCTTTCGGGTGTAATTCGGAGATATTGAACTTGCTACTCTATCACGCAAGACTTCTAAAAAGGAGCGCTCGCTCTATGGTATGGGCACTTACGTTGCTCTCTATTCCTAATCACAAAGCGAGTTTTATTCTGGAAACGAGACAAACACGCATCGATGCGGGAAATCCAAGACTTTGGTGCCCAACGTGCCAAATAAGTGAAGTAACAGGCTGATATGTTCGCCTCGTCTACATCTTAGTCCATACGGCGAGCCTTGTTGGGGACTACAATCCAGAGAACAAACATGACACTCATCAAACCAACCAATCTAAGGGAGACATTAGCGACGACATTGCTACACCAATGTTCAACAAAGATATGACGTACACAGGTTGCAACGAAGCGATACCTGCCTTGGAGGCAATGGCACCGGTGATGAATGGGATGCAGGCGGACCCAGCCTGGCCCACACCTGCAATCCAGCCGATCGAACCGGTCAAAAGCGAGCGAGGGAGGATCTTGGCGGTATGGTTCATGACCAGAGGATAGATGGGACCAAGGAATACGCCGACGAATGACACGGCGAGAGCTCCTCCGATGAGGGAGGGAACAAACCAAATGACGAATTCCAGGCTGTCAATAACACAGCTTTGATGAGTATACAAGGGCGTAGGAGATGGAAGCTGAAAGGTCATACTTACCCGAGAGCAAGGACTGTATACACGAAGACAGCGTTACGCTCTCCGATCTGTATACCAAAGTCAATGAGGGAAGTAATGTATGACACAATTCACCTGCCTTCTTGTTGAGCCACAGAAGGGCAACACGGCCGACAGTAAGACCTGAGCGAGAGGTTAGAGATTAAAGAAGGAGCTCCAGATGTGCCATCGTAAACTTACCACCGAAGAAACCAGACGAAACGTATCCCGAATTCTTGCCTCCGCCACGAACATCGAGAATGTAACTGACACTCCACCCTATGAGAGGATACTACAATCAGAGGCCGAAATATCGAATAGAAAGAGGCGACATACCTCCCACAGTGACTTCAACACCAACATAGAGGCATACGAAGGCAGCGATGATGTGGGCCTCCTTCAACCTGAAGATCTGGCGATACTTGTTCTCATTGTTATTGCTATTATCGGTGGAACCGCTGTCGGGATGCGCCTGTCCAATTTCGGCGAGACACTCTGACGAAGGACAGTCAATTCGTATTGGACCTCAGCTGCTCCGGGTATACTGTACGTACCTTCAAGCCTTTTACGACCGAAAATGAACAGGATGGATACCACGTTGATCAATGCAAGGCCTAGGGAGATCAAGTACTGGAAAGACCACCGAGGCAAGTTCGCGAATTGGGTTGCAGATAGTGGAGCGGCGAATGCACCAAGACCTTGACAGAAAGTTAGCGGCGGCGTGATATCATACGCATAAGTTTATCCTTACCGTAGATAGCGTGGAGAACACCCATCTTCACGTTAGCATTGTCCTTTAGGCTTGCAACGTAGCCATTTGCACCGGCATCCTGATAAATCGATAGTCAGGCTTCATAAAAAGGGAAACGGCACTACGCATCTACCTGAAGAGAGATACCGAAGCCGTTGAAAACGTATCCGATGCATAGCACAGGGAAAGGTGGTGCGGGAGCCATCAGGGCGTATCCGATCACTTGGGAAACGGAGCCTAAAGTAATCGAAAGATTATCGAAAGAAGTTGCGTCAAATGTTACCTATTTCACCAACCTAATAACATTGTCTGAAGCGTTATGCAATGTAAGAAAAGAAACCCAAGAGAAGTATGCCACTGACTTACCCTTCCTAGCCCTAGTTTGTCGAAAGCATACACGTTCGCGATAGCACCAGCAACAAATCCCTGAACGTCGTGTCAAAGCAGCCGTCAGTGAGAAGAGAGCAGCATGCAAAGGCTACTACGGCACCCACCACAGTGTTCAGCACGAATATCAGAGACACTACGGCGTATCCCACCTTAAAAAAAGAGACTGTATTAGCACGCTGACGAATTCGCTCAGTCGTGAATGTCCTACGTACATTGTAGTTCTCTTGCATTCTCGGAAGTAAAGGACCAGTTGTACCGTCATTCCAACCGGCCAGGAATAACGTGAAGCACAAGGAAGCATACTGCAGAGCAGCAAGGAGTTTCACGGTGGAGGACTCTGTGTCAACGGCCGGCGCTCCGCCTGCTGTCTTGGACTCTGCGTCGTTCCTTACCCCAGCGACCTGCGTCTCCGAATTCCTAGACATTTGGGCCATCTCAATGTCTTCATGACTTGCGTGAGATTTTCGTAGAACAGCTACGTCTTGGTCTGTAGGGTGAGGAGCTCTGAGATGAACAGACAAGGAGCTATTGCTGTCATTGTTGTGGCGAACTCGTTCCAAAGTTTGTACCTCTGTGCGAGACATGATGGGAAAAGAGTGAGATGTCCTTCAGCGGTTTAATCCACTCGTGGCCGTATTTATACCCTTCTGCAACCTGATCGTAATGAAAGCCAGTGAGCTTGTGATTGAAGAGAGCAAAAGCGAACCTGTAACAAAACTATATGGTTACCTGGTTCTTCCGGGAAAAAATCGGAATAACTAGCGTCTCTCAACGTAGTTCGCCTAAGGTGGTTTTGATGAGGTGATCTTCGTCCGCGCAGACGTATATACGTGTTTTGTGTGCATTGGACATAGTAATGCCAAGCTCTTGCGTCGGTTGCTAGTTTGTTTGGGCTGTGTAATAGCTAAATTGGCCAAGCACTGTCAACAGGCGGCTCGGAATTGTTGAATTAATCTGAAAACGCCATCATTCCGCCAGTGGTAGTCGTTTGAGCCAGTTGTTCGATGTTAATACCAGATACTAAGCCCAATCTATAGCGAGTAGTTTGAATCTGCATAGGACTGGCACGAGGAAGAGCTTCATCGACTCGGAGTATGCCATGATGTACTTGCTGAAAACGGCAGGAGGGCCATGTGATTCAGACGCCCGTCTCAATATCAGTTTGTGTGAGACGTCGCCAACACGAAGTCCCAAATCTTACCAACCTCCGTCCTCAACGTCCACGTCGTTTCCAGACTCGTACGTGGCGATCTATGTTAATGACCCCCGTCATGACAACTGACTCCAGATTGCGACGTTCCTAACCCGCAGCACAACCACACCGGCGCGAGTGACGTGGAAGAAATCTAAACGCGCGCACCAGCTTCGACCTTTTACTCCCCCGCCGTTCACCTACGTCCTTCGCTTTATACAGGCCCACAATGTCTGATCCTAATCAACAACCACTCCCTCCTGGCTGGACCGCAGAGTGGTAGGTCATTAAATATCAGCAACACGTGCGGCTATTTAACCGTTTTGTAGGGACGCGACTAACCAGAGGTATCTCTTCATCGGTGTGTTCAATGTCACCTTTATGCACCACCATGTCATCTGATAGTCTAACAGAGACGACCACTGGACGTACTCAGTGGGAGCCTCCAGTCCCTACGGGAGAACTGCAGGGTATCGCACCGACTTCATCACCACCCCCTGCCGCCTCACACCATGGCAAGCGTCGCCAGTATGCCGCGGGTCAGACTCAAGCCTACTACGGCGCAGATTCTGGATTAGGTGGAGGAGTGGGAGGTGGTTACGCCGCACCTGTTTCACAGGTTCAACAACCGAGCCAGTTGTTCACTCCAGGATTGGCCGCGGAGAATCAGTTCCAGCAGCAGCAACAACAGATGCAGCCCGGCCAACCGCAACCGCCATACTATGGGGGCGCACAGCCTGAGCCTGAGTATATCAATGGACCTCAGCAAGTCGGGTATGGACAGCCACAACAACCTCAGATGGGTGCTCTCGCCGATCAATTTGGTCAGATGAACATGGGACAAAAGGGTTTGCGACTATACACCACGAATCTCCTCACCTCTCCACCTGATCCTCGCGAACTGCACAACCCCCCACCTGAGATTGTACTTCCTCCCAACTCATGCATATCCCCCAACCCCAGTGCCAACGCTGACGCGTCCTACCAACGGTGCACCATCAACGCCATTCCGACGAATAACTCCCTTCTGAAGAAAGCGAGCATTCCATTTGGTCTTGTTCTGACTCCATATCGTTCATTGAAAGAGGGAGACGAGCCCGTGCCGGTAGTGACTGATACAGTCATCGCTAGATGCAGGAGATGTAGAGCGTATATAAACCCCTACGTCCAATTTATTGATGGTGGCAATCGGTGAGTTATGCTTACTCTCGATATCTTTCTACAACTCATCGCAATACGCAACATTAGGTGGCGTTGTTGCATATGTTCCTTGTCAAACGAGGTTCCTCAGCTCTTCGACTGGGATCAGGTCAGAAATGCTCCAGGAGACAGATGGGCCCGCGCGGAGCTGAACCACGGAGTCGTTGAATATGTTGCGCCGACGGAATACATGGCTCGACCCCCGCAGCCCGCAGTCTATGTATTCCTCATCGACGTCAGTCACAGCGCCATCCAATCCGGTATGGTTGCCACTGCCACCCGTACTATCCTTGAGAATTTGGATCGTCTCCCCGACGAGGATGGACGGACAAAAGTTGCAATCATCGCTTTCGATGTTTCCTTATACTTCTTCTCTATGCCAGTAAGTCACTGCAGATTGGTACTGGTATGTAGTCTCACGCACGAATTATAGCCCGGTACGACGGATTCATCGATGCTTGTTGTTTCGGACGTCGAAGATGTCTTCCTTCCTAAGCCTACCGATCTTCTTGTGAATCTTGCCGAGGCTCGCGCTTCTCTAGAGGCTCTTTTGGGTAGACTAGGTGACATGTTCAAGGACAACCACATTATCGGCAGCGCCCTCGGTCCCGCACTTCAAGCCGCCTTCCAATTGATGGTATGACGAAGTCCATTCATATAGCCTTTCCAGAGTCTAATTCTCTTTTTAGTCCCCGATTGGAGGTAAAATCATCGTCCTCTCTTCAAGCTTGCCTTCTGTTGGCGCTGGCGCTCTTAAGAACCGAGAAGATCCAAAGATACTTGGAACAACCAAGGTAACTAATATATTCTGCTACTCATCAAGTCTGTATATTGAATTTTCTCAGGAATCTGGCTTGCTTCAAGCAGCGTCGCCATTCTACAAGACGTTTGCCATCGAGTGCTCACGTGGTCAGGTTTCAGTGGACATGTTCCTCTTCAGCGCTGCTTACCAGGATGTTGCTACACTTGGTATGGACTTCCCTGCGTTGCTGGTGCTCGACACTGTTAAACTAACGTCTTCTTTCAGCATGCCTGCCCCATTACACCGCTGGCCAGACATACTTCTACCCCGCTTTCAACGCCCGCACAGAAGATGCAAGGAAGTTTGCACATGAGTTCGGTGAAGTCTTGGCACAGCCTATCATGCTCGAAGCGGTCATGCGTGTCCGAGCATCTAAAAGTATGCCTATCGCAGATCTCTTGCAATATCTCGAGACTTACGTGATTCTCTTGAATGTCCACTTAGATCTGCGCATGTCCTCATTCCACGGCAATTTCTTCGTACGATCTACAGATCTTCTTGCAATGCCCGCTGTGCCCCAAGATCTCTCGTACGCTATCGAGGTTCAGATCGAGGACACGATCACGGCTCCGTTCGTTGTCTTCCAGACTGCCGTCCTGCACACGAGCTGTTATGGTCAGTCTAATTTGCTAGTACACCGGGGATCAGATTATTAACTTGACGGACATAGGCGAGCGTCGCATCCGTGTTCTCACTACCGCGGTGCCTACCACTAGCAACCTCTCCGAAGTCTTTGCTTCCGCTGATCAGGTCGCTATCGCCACGCTTCTCGCTAACAAGGCCGTAGAGCGTTGCATCACACACAAGCTCGAGGACAGCCGTGATGCTCTCTTCAACAAGACAGTGGAGATCCTCACTGCGTACAAGGCCAGCATGACTGCCGCCGGTGCTGGTGCTAGCGCTCAACTTGCGATTTCGGAGAACTTGAAGATGTTGCCTGTGCTAGTCCTTGGTCTTTTGAAGAATGTACGTCTATCAGCTCTTGTGTTGTTGCCAGTATTCTCATCGTGGTGTAGGTCGGCATCCGACAAAGCTCTCAAATTCCTCCCGATCTCAGGGCGTATGCGCAAGCGTTGCTCACATCTCTGCCTTCTCAGTTGCTGATGCCATACATTCATCCGACGTTCTACTCGCTCCATAACATGCCTCCAGAGGTACGTATTGTGTCTCTTGATCCGGCTTACCAATTATTCACGCCCTTATCTTCAGTGCGGTACTGTTGGAGAGCAGGGTGTTATTCTGCCTCCCCCGCTGCCTCTGTCATCGGAGAGGTTGGAGAGGCACGGATTGTACCTCATCGAAGATGGTCAGACAATCTTCTTGTGGGTCGGTCGGGATGCTGTGCCGCAGCTGATTATCGACGTCTTCAACCTGCCCAACTACGAGGTCCTACGCGGTGGCAAGGTAAAGTCACTCATTTATCTCTGTGCAGATCATGTTCTGACTGAATTACTCGCCCGTCAGACGACATTGCCTCTGTTGGAAAACGCCTTCAACCAGCGGGTGAACGCCATCATTCAGAAGACACGTGAGATGCGCCGCGGACCATACTGGCCACATCTCTATATCGTGAAGGAAGACGGAGAGCCGGCCTTGAGATTGTGGGCTCTGAGCTGCTTGATCCAGGACCGCTCGGACGTCCTCCCCAGCTACCAGCAGTTCATCTCGCAGTTGAAAGATAAAGTGAGTACCGTGTTCCCTATGGGGTGACGGGGCGGTGGAGGCTGACCGAACATGTTCTCAGGTGAACGGAGGAAACTATTAGTGATTCACACATGACGTGAAGGATGGAAACTCGGTGTCGCACGTATAGTTTATTATTGTATTGAGAGGCTGATGGCATGAGTCGAATTCGAAGTACTGTTTTGTCTTCATCATTGAGATGCTTCCCGAGCACCGCAGCCGAAGACACCGCAAGGAGGTGGCAAACCTAGTCATCGGCTATGTACCCCACGGGGTATCACGAGGCTCGAAGCAAGGTCCGGGAGGACCGTGTAGGTTTGACTTTTGACGCGACAACAGTGCACCCGTCGACGACGTTACAGCATGCGGTGTGCATTCCAATGTCCTTGTTATATGGCAAACTGACGTCACGGAGCTTGTGCCAAACAAAGACCGGCATGTTGGAGGTTCAGCAGGGTTCAGCATGTTCATCATCGTATGTTTCTAGTTCCGGGTTTGTTGTTGTTCCTGGGTCCGATGTTCCGTGCGGGGTGCGGGGTATATTGATGACATCTCGTCGCTGTTATTCGCAGCAATGACTGGATCGTTGCTTCATAGAGACCAAAAGCTAAGTGCATCCATTCTACGGCCGATCAAATCCGTCAGCCATATCTTTCTCGTATTTTTAGAGCAGAGGGCTGCTATGTCCACAGAGTCAAGACCAGTCAAGGCAGCCACGAACTTGAAAGACACCATGGCTTGAATGAAAAGCCGACGATCTAAGATAGTGAGCTACGATAAACGCCACCAGTCACAGCCGTATTTGACTGGGGCGCGACGGAGCGGACTGGCCGACTTATAACCTCATCCAAAATTTAAACAAAGATGGGTACTTATACAACCTTGCGCATGACTTCAGCTATGCCTTGGCAAGCGATAGCTGGGAAGTGTGAGTCAGAGCTGTCCAACTTCGTCATGTACATGCAATTGAACAGTGATTGAAGGACTCTACGTTGTCTCTGAACTTCGACGTGTTAGAATTGCAGATCGTTCTATCCGGGACCGCCTAATTTCTATCGGCAATGACGCTCTTAGCTCACAGTATACAAATCGTATATATTGGCTCTCATTGGAGAAGGTTTAGTTACTGTAAAGTGAGGTAAGTGAGTGCTAATGAGAAGCAGGACAACGAGCCGCCGAAGCTTCCATGGTTCCTAGCGGCCCACAAGACGCTATTTGGCGGACCGGGTGCAATGACTGTTCGGGCATCTTAATGAATCTACATGGTAAGATAGCCAATCAGCAATGCCGAATCTTGAGTGGATGAGTCGGTGAGAGCGGACTTTCGCTCAACATGAAAGTGACTCCCACCGTCCCCCGCCGCATGATACCACTCAACGGGCGTAGCATTCCGTGCAATATGGTGCAAGAGGCCATTCGCCTCCTCAGTAGCCCACATTTCCAGCCACCTGACGCAAGTGTATTTGTAGAATGGAGTACGCCTCCGCATGTGCAGGTTTGATATCAAGCCTGCTGAAGTGTCACACGGTTGGTCAGTGCAGTCAGGCTCATCTTCCTCGTCCGGCTGCAGTGACTATACATGCTCTTTGACCGTCTGCTTAAGCGTTTTCTTAGAGTTCTCTTAGCAGTCTTTCTATCATCCTGAGTGGCCGCAAGGCGGAAGAAGCGTGCTCTGGCGGGTTCGGATACTTTAGTACTATACAGACCACGATCGAACAACGCTGAGCGACAACTCACCAAACCACCATCACACCTGGGATCAAACCATTTTTCGTGAAGGCTATCATGTCAATGAAATCTGGAAGTTTGGCAACATGAAAAACGAAGTCAGAAACGCATGTACAGCAACGCGGTCGCCCTACTTGTTGACGATTCCATATACAATGAGCCCTGCGCCCCTTGACTCGGCGAGGACGTTGGAAATCTTCTTGATGTTACGTTCAAATATGATGTGGACCGCATGGGCTTGCGTTATTAGGTTTGAGGCGACCGAGGTGGCAGGAATCTGGACTGACTGAGTGAGATGATAAGTGAAGGCTTCGGTCAAACTCAGACCATAGAAGTTGCTTCATGGCCAGGCCAGGCGTAAATGAGCACACAGTCTTCTTCCGATAGGTGAGTATTGAACGCCGTATACAACTTTTGGACGTGGATGTGCTGATGAGAACTCGGTAGCGCTTTTCCCTATCAGAACCGCTCATCTATGCATGAAGCTCTCAGGCTCATAGTTTGAAGTTGACAGGTACTATTCCGATCTCCATTCGAAGTGAATGGGTGTCGACATGAGGCGGCTGATTGCTCGTAATCCCGAAGCAGGACAGAGCTTACGCACTGTCAACACACTCCGACTCAGGGTGGATAAGGCGTGAAAGTTGCGAACTCAACAACCGTGCTAGCCTGCGGCCAAGAAACCCAGGGGGTGATCTGCTCCCCACGCCTCTTCAGACGCAGGGCCGCGGTACATTCAGTCGAGTGCCTCACCTCAGCGATCGTCATCCCAAGTCTCCGAAGTTCAAGCTATCAGATGCTAACAGCCTCGATCCCAGACCCAGACTGCCGCAAAGAGCATAGTGAAGACTCCAGTTAGTTTTGCGCGTAGATTAAGCAATAATTTTCCGACTACTATACAACCCCTACACGTAACTAGGGGTATGGTCAACAGCGCAGGAAAGACGACTCAGAGGGAAGACAGAGAAGAGGCGTGAATGTGCATGTGCTATGATATGCTTGAGAACACAGACGTGGAGCGTGATATGCGTGGAGGTTCCTGCGAATAAATCGTACAAGGGTGTGTGTCCGAGCCTGGCCAACACGGGGAGAGAGAAAAATGAGACAACCAAGAAGCCCTAAACTCCTTCGACAACGTGAGAATCGCGGAGAGCATGAGGAAAGGCGCTTATGCCTTGAGTTCCCCAGAGCTCTTCTCGTCGAGGTCATCGTGGCGAACCTCGTGTGCGGCGGTGACGGCACGAGTGGCGTCCTCGCCATCGAAGAGCGCAGCGGTCTCCTCCAGAGAGAGGCCCCTGGTCTCAACAATGAAGAAGTAACAGAATCCGAGCTCGAAGGCGAGCCAGCAGCAGTAGACGATGTAGTACTTCCATCCAATGTTGCCGAGAGCGATGGGGTTGACGTATTGGTTGAAGATGAGGGCCACCGAGATGACGAAGTTGAAGATGTTGAAACCCTTGGCACGAAGGCTGTAAGGCAGGATCTCGACGGTGTACGCAACGATCAGAGGGGTGAACGCAAGACTACGAGCGACAGATTAGCACAAGAAAGTAGAATTATAATAGTAGAGACTCACTCGTAAGCGGCGTAGAACAGGAAGATGAACGCGATGACGGCGTGGGCAGCCCCGCTTGAGCCGTGGATGGCGTATTGGGCGGAACAGATGGTCTGAAGGACGAAGAACAAAAGCATACCAGCGCACGAGCCGATGAAGAGTGTGCGACGACCGACACGCTCGACGGCGAAGGATGCGCCAACAGCCCAGAACAAGTTCCAGATAGCGAGGATACTAGTAACGACGCGTTAGACAATGCCTCTCCGTAGATCCACTTCACTCACCCAGTGATCAGGAGCTGAATAGTGGCATCTGTAATGCCGAGAGTATCGAATACCTGGTTCAGGTAGTACGAGACGAGACCGTTTCCGGACCACTGAGAGAACCAGGCGATGGCAATGATGATGGTCATACGCTTCCTGTTACCAGGAGTCGACCAGAGAGCAGACCAGCCGATGTTGGCGGAAACTTCACGGTCGAGCGCAACAGCGGCCTTAATCTCATTGTACTCGAACAAGACAAGAGGGTTTGTCTCGTCGCTGTCGGCGTGGTAGTAGGCGAGGGTTGCGAGTGCCTGCTGGTCCCTGCCCTTGTAGACGAGCCAACGAGGGGACTCCGGGGCCCAAAGGGCGAAGATGAACTGGAAGAGGGAAGGAACACCCTGAAGAATCGAGGGGATACGCCATGCCCAGTTGTTGTGGATGTATTCAGTACCGTATGAAGACCAAGATGCACAGATGTTACCCAGGTACCAGAGGGAGTTGTAGAGGGCGGTAAGCTGCGCACGGTATGCGGGGTACGCAAGCTCGGTGACCAACATGGGGGCAGAGTTAGAGGCGAATGTGAGACCGAAGCCGATGAAGAAACGAGCAGCAATGAACATGCTGAGGTTCTGAGCGGCGGATTGGAGGGCGACGGCGATCAACATAATGGTTGCACCAATCCAAACGGTACGTCTACGACCAAGACCATCCGAAAGGTAGGGTGCGCCGGGGTAGGCAGCGAGCGAACCAATGTTCTGTTAGAAAGTTAGCGGTTAGAACAAAAGGAATTCTCAAATTAAAATACGAACCTGGATGGCGTTAAGGAGACCGAGCTTTCCGCCGTGGGGGTATCCGAAGTAACTCTTCCAGAGCTCGAGAGACTGGAAGGAGTTCATCAACGAGCCATCATAACCGTTGTTGGCTGATGTGGCAAGGCTGAGGGTAGAAATTGAGTGACCTGACGTGGAGCGAGCGAGCGTCAGACTTACAAGAGGACGAGCCAAGCGTGGAGGAGGATGAGACGCTTGTTCTTGAGCCATGTCCTGTGGGGTTCGAGGAACTGAACGTAGCCAGCGTCGCCATGATGGGAGGTTGCGGCTGCGCCAACACCCATTGTGTCAACTTCTTGAAAGTGATTGGGGGAGGATGGGGAACTTGAAGAAGTTGGAGGGAATCTGGCGAGAAGCTGCCTAACGTCTTTATAGGTCCTGGTGTGGCAGCTCAAGATGGCAGGAGGCGCCCCTCCCCGCACTAGCCCACCTGACCTGTTTCTCCAGATATTCCCCATGTTTCCCCGCGACACTCCCAGCGTACTCCCGGACTCAATTGCGCCTCCAAAACTAGGATGCCTGGGGACAACACAGGCACACCCCGCCCACTGCACCCGCTCAACACAGCGGCCTCGACAAAAACTCTCTTTGCTGGCTTCTGTCTGTGACGATAGACTCGCCGCTTCTTCTGCCAGACATCACCCATGCCAGCATAGCTGCGGAGGTTGTAGCGACAGCGGTCACGGACCCCGCCACACCTGAACTCGCTGAGATCCCGCCTAACGATCACCCACGTGGCACGTGAACTCCCATCAGCCAATAATATTCGCACTCCGCCACCCTCCAAGCCTGTGTCCAGTTGTTCCAGTGGATAATTTTTACCTTTCCTCCCAGGATTCGACGAGCAATCTGCCGACCTGCAATCTCGGTGTGCCTGAGGCACCTGAAGACCATTTTCTTGGGCCAGAGGGTTCGTTCCTCCGTCGACCCTGCGTTCTACGGCCTCCGTTCTCCCTCGACCGAGGCGCCGGGCTGTCGTTTGCCTCCGAAGTGATGAACAACGTAAGGTTAGCCGCCCGAGAATAACTCTACCTTGATTCCAGGTGATTCTGGCCGCTAACTCGCCTCCGAAGACACAGGACACGGCCTTTGACACCCCTCGACCGAGTATTAATTTTCTTCGGTGAACGATTCATATGAGATCCGCGATGGAGAGTACTCACAGCACGCTCAAAATTGCCAAATTGGGCAGGAGTAGAAGTTGAACGCTGTGACCGAGTTGGACGTGACAATGATCGATCTCAAGCCGTCAATACATAGATCTGTTTGTGGTAATGCTCCTTCGTGAAATGGGCCAAACAATCATTCTTCAGCTCGATCAAATGTTCACTCAATGCGATAGTTAAATCCAGTAAGTTTGCGAGTAGATTAAGCAATAGTTTTCGACTAGTGTACAACTTTTACTCGTAACTAGAAGTGCACGAGCTAATGAGCTCGGAAGCGGAAGAAGAGGCGTGAGTATGCGTGTGCTACGTTAGGGGGAGTTAAGAGGCGTGGGGCGTGAAGCTCGTAGCTAATCCTACAATAAATGATACAAGGGGGTTCGTCCGATTCTGACCAACACCAGAGAAGAGTGAATAAATCAACAAAAAAGCCCTAGAAACCAAAAGGCGCTCATGCCTTGAGCTCGCCAGAGGTCTTGTCGTCGACCTCGTCGTGTCGAATCTCGTGTGCGGTGGTGACAGCGCGGGTAGCCTCCTCTCCGTCGAAGAGGGCTGCGGTCTCCTCGAGTGAGAGGCCCTTGGTCTCGACGATGAAGAAGTAACAGAATACGAGCTCGAAGGCGATCCAGCAGCAGTAGACGATGTAGTACTTCCAGCCGATGTTGCCGAGAGCGATGGGGTTGACGTATTGGTTGAAGATGAGGGCGACTGAGATGACGAAGTTGAAGACGTTGAAACCCTTGGCACGAAGGCTGTAGGGCAGGATTTCAACGGTGTAGGCGACGATCAATGGTGACCATGCGATACTGTGGGCCTTGTATGAGTGATGTTAGCATGAGAGAATATCGTGAAAACTCACTCGTAGGCAGCGTAGAACAGGAAGATGAATGCGATGACAGCGTGGGCGGCTCCGTCAGACCCATGAAGAGCGTATTGAGCGGAGCAGATGGTTTGGAGCGTGAAGAACAGCAGCATGCCGGCGCATGAGCCAATGAACAGGGTGCGACGACCAATACGCTCAACGGCGATGGAAGCACCGAGAGCCCAGAACAAGTTCCATATAGCGAGGATACTGCGGGTACAAGTTAGTACTATGCTAGTAAAGGCCGAGTGCGGTTGTACTTACCCAGTGATCAAAAGCTGGATAGTTGCGTCTGTTATGCCGAGGGTATCGAACACCTGGTTCAGGTAGTACGACACAAGACCGTTTCCTGACCATTGCGAGAAGAAGGCGATAGCGACGATGATGATCATACGCTTCCTGTTACCGGGCGTGGCGATGAGCGAAGACCAGCCGACGTTCTGGGCGACCTCAAGGTCGAGTGCGACGGCGGCCTTAATCTCGTTGTATTCAAACAAGACAAGGGGATCGGTCTCGTCACCGTCAGCGTGGTAGTAGGCGAGCGTGTGGAGTGCCTGCTGTTCCTTGCCCTTGTAGACGAGCCAACGTGGTGACTCGGGAGCGAAGAGGACGAGGACGAACTGGAAGAGTGATGGGATACCCTGCAGCAGAGAGGGGATACGCCATGCCCAGTTGTTGTGGATATATTCGGTACCGTATGAAGACCATGATGCGCAGATGTTACCCAAGTACCAGAGGGAGTTGTACATGGCTGTGAACTGTGCACGGTATGCGGGGTAGGCAAGTTCGGTGACCAACATGGGGGCGGAGTTGGCGGCGAATGTGAGACCGAAGCCGATGAAGAAACGAGCAGCAATGAACATGCTGAGGTTCTGTGCGGCGGATTGGAGGGCGACGGCGATCAACATGATGGTGGCACCAATCCAGACGGTACGTCTTCGACCAAGGCCGTCGGATAGATAGGGTGCGAAGGGGTAGGCGGCAAGTGAACCGATATTCTGAAGCGAGAGATTAGTGGGTCGCAACATCATTATGAGGGATGAGGACGAACCTGGATAGCGTTAAGCAGACCGAGCTTGCCACCATGAGGGTAGCCGAAATAACTCTTCCAGAGCTGAAGCGACTGGAAGGAGTTCATTAATGAACCATCGTAACCATTGTTGGCCGATGTAGCGAGGCTGAGAAGTCATCGACGTCAGCACGGAGATAACGGAAGCTGGAACATTGTAACGTACAAGAGAACCAGCCAAGCGTGAAGGAGAATGAGACGCTTGTTCTTGAGCCATGTCCTTTCGGGGTTGAGGAACTGGACATAGCCCGCCTCAGCGTGAGCGTGAGCAGCTACGCCAACACCCATGGAGTTAGAGTTTGTGAAAGTGCGTGGGAGGGTGGGATAGAACTTGAGAAAGTTGGAGGAAAACTCTGGCGGTACGCTGGCCGACTATATAGGTCCTGGTGTGGGCAGGCGACGCGGGACGGGGGCGCCCGCCCCGCGCGGACCTGGCGATAGAACTGTTTCTCCCAGCGTATGTGAAATGTCTGTCCCAGCCAATGAGCCATATGTTTCCCCGCGCAATTCCCCAGCTTTGGTCCAGTCCGACCCCATCGCGCCTCTGGGGAAGTCTGGAGCTGGCGCAAACGCAGATACTTAACTACCGTCCACTCATCCATGTAAGATAGCAAAAGCGACACAGCTTGGACACAGCTCGATTACCTTGCTTACCCCTATGTAATCGCCATCAGTAAACCTGCCGATTCTTCTACAAATAGATCCGTACACTCACCTCACAGGAAAACAACCGAGCGACGACCGCTATGCCAAGGGGTCCCGCTGTCGGCCGTTGGTTCGCTGAGATCGCACGAGGTGATCGAGCACATGTACCTGCTAGCAATCCAATAATAAAAATCACGTTGTTCAAACATGCAGTTCTCTCTTACCGTCGGTATTTCTGGTACAATTGCATAGAAAAAAGCAGACAACATCCCGACGCATGGTCTAGATGCGTCGTGACAAGTCGTAAACTGCACCGAGGACGGTTTGCCCCGTCGACCCTGACCTGCCTTCACCGCTGTGGCCTGTCTTGATCCCCTGTTGTATTGAGTTCCGGCGCGGGGTCGGTTTACTTCCGGGGAGCTGTGGGGCAATTTCCAGCCCGGATGAGGTCCTGACTGTCCGGGCGCTCTAGACCATCTAATCGCGATCCAATGTGCCGAGCGCCGGAACCCAGTTCGACAAATCTGGCCATGTAGAATGCACCAGTCGCTGTGCGAGAAAGCACTGCAACGCCGTGGAAAACCAAATTGCGCACTCACTTCTCCGCGGTGTTCCTGAATAATTGGGCACGCATTTAACAGGTCCAGGCACTTTTTTATACACCGCCAGCCTAGCTATCGGCCGCTCTTCGCTGATGCTAAATGCCTGCCATTATGATCGTGCATGCTCTCCCGCAACTTGGCCTGAACAGGAGCCAACACGGAGAAACTCACTCTTAACTACAGGATCTTACTTGCTGCCAAGGGCAGAGGAAGATCGACCGTCATGAGACCCAGTTCATTATGGCGGGCTTTTCCTGGAGGATTACTACGCCACTAGCTGCTATGATACACTACGCAATAGATCGCACATCCCGCCTTCATCGAGGCTCTATTCTTCCTTGACAGATTGCAGCAAAAGATAACAAAACTGTATTGCCTGTCGTAACCAAGAAGATTGATCGAGAAATCCAACTAACGGTGCGAATATACCGGAGAAATTACGCATCACCCGTCTCATCAGTCAACACCAACTCCCTCAACTATCAAATTCGATTGGGCTTGACGCGCGTCATGCATGGTCCTTGGCCCGTATCATCGCAGTGCGTTCACGATAAACCGTTAGAACTGGTGCCTGGCGGTCCTGGAGGTGAGGCAGACTCGCTTGCTCTCCTGCGGCCAAAGGGCACACCCCAGCTACTCGCTAGACTTGCCAATCGCACTCGCGCACTTAAGCTGGGAGGGCCAGGCCCCACCAGACCACTCTGTGCACTATTGGAATTACCAGGATCCACCGACACAGCCTGTGCGATTGTGGGGAGACCGCCCGGACCCACAGATAATAAGTCTTTGTTGGAGCTTGGATGGTAAGACTTGGGCCGACGGCGATGATTGGGCAAGAACTGGCTTAATCCTTCAGTCGGTGATCCCTCAGGCGAGGGGCTCACTGTTTCTGAGCCTGTACTGCCCGATGGGGCGAGAGAAGAAGGAGATCCCGAAATTGACAGCTCTGAGTTCAACGCTGTCGTGGCTATTGCTTTAGCAGGGCCGGCAGTGCCCACGAATGGGATTCTCCCGCTAGAAAACTTAGACGAGGAAGACATTCGAGAAGCTCTGGATCCCGGACGGCCAGGCAATGGCACACCTGCACGGGGCGGCGACATAACCTGTGCATTCGACGGCAGGATACGTGGCGAAGCTGAAGGCTGGCGGGGTTCAGGAGAGGCCACCGGCGAAGGTTGTCGCGGAGAGGATGCGGGCGGAGAAGGGAAAGGATGCTTCTCGGGGGTCGATGTCGTAGGCGATGATGCTGCGCGAACGACACTGGAGTCTTCTACAGGAGCCTGAGCCAGTAGGCGAGACAGCGACGATGGCCCTGCAGCTGCAGACGGCGAACTTGTGCGTGCTCGAGTATTCGGAAGATGTGACGTCGGAGATCTGGCTGGAAAGACTTCTTCGACCTCGGTATCTGGATCGGGGGGCCCAGGTGGAGGTTCTAGCGTCGGCTCTGCTGTCGAGATTGGCTCAGGCGAAGATTTCCTCGGTGTCTGAGAATCAGTGGCCTTTTTCGTCGATGACCGCCTCTGCTTCGTTGATGACGCCGGCTGAGTCCAGTCCTCGACCTCGAGCATGTAGTACTTGACACCATCGCCTAGACCGTATGGGTTTGTACTGGCATCCTATAGCAATAGAACACACTTCAGTTGAGTTCTATGATGACTACCTCAGATTTACGTACCTTATGATCCACAACCCCCTCAGTGATTGAAGTGATCCTGGCGACGATCCATTCGCGAGTCTTGAGCTGCTCTCCCAAGTGGCCGTTAGGCTTGAGGAAGTAATGAGGGAATGAGACTACATGTGCAGCGAAGGTGAAACCTCGGACATCAGCATCCTCGGATAACGTAAATCGATAGGAGAAATCCCAGGCAGCATCAGGGCTGCCGTTCGAGGGAACGTACCATTGAAAGCAGCCCACGGTTTGGTCACCGAGTTACGAGTCGGTAGGAAGAGCGCTAAGTCGCCTTTCGCAAAATTACGGAAGGAGATCTTGCCCTTCGCCTTTTCGCGATAATCCTTGCACTGCTTCTGCCATTTACGGATGGTTTGGCCCGCCTTATTGATAGCTTCAAGGAACTGGTCGTGGTCGAATGTCCGTAGGGCATCCAGAGCTGCCGTCGGATCAGAGGGGTCTATGGGAGGCGGCTCGACGAAACTGATAGCAATACTCCGACGTAAGCCTCCGAAGGTTGACTCTGACATGTTCGGGCTGATACCTGTCTTTGCAGAAGACGAAGGATGTGATGTCATGGTTTGTATCGCTTGGAGAGCCTTGATATGCGACTCCCGGAATGCGAGAGCAACGTCGAGCATCTGCGCAATCAGCCGTCCGCTGTTCTCCTGCTTCTGCTCAAAGTCGGATTGGGAGGCTCTACCCGCACGTAGGTCATCGCGAAGCAGCCGCTCCGTGTGTCGTGCTTCGCGAAGCTCGTGTTCTACGCGTTGTAACTCCTCCCTGAGGCCAACAGCATCCGAGCTATACATCTCGGCCTGCGCACGAGCGTCTTTCAGCTGGCGTTCTGTGTTTTCCAGAGTAGCCTTGAGCTCCAGATACTGATGCTCCAGGACGGCTCGGTCTCCATCGGCCTCTGCGATATGGTCGCGCATGATCCGATCGTGCTCCGTGGCCTGCGCACGCAACAATCGGTCCTTCTCCTTACTGGCTTCAAGGAGCGCCCGCTTCACCTCCTCTCCTTCCCGCCGCGCGGCCTGTATCTGCGCTTCGAGGTCCTCACCCCGGGCACGTGCCTCCTCCAGTCTACGCAATGTGTCGGCTTGATCCTCCACAAGCTTGTTCGTGTTTTCCGTGTTCCGGTGCTCCCAGTCCTTCATCTCGTTGAATTCGGCGCGAACCTGGGCAAGCTCCTGCCGTAAACGTTCTGCTTCGTGTGTTCTCTCAGTTGCTTCTGACAGGGCAGTGGCGAGTGCTGCCCGCTGTGAGTCGGCTTCAGAAGAAAGCTCCGAGTTTCGGCATTCTAGGATCTGACGAGAGTTAGACTCGCTATCGTACTGGGCCTTTATCGCATGTAACTCGCGTTCGTGTTGATCCCTGGTACGCTCTGCTTCCTCAATTTGCAATCTCAGCCGGGAGTTTTCGTCCTCCAATGTGCGCCGTTCTTCGGTGAATTGCTGCTCTTGGCGCGCCTTTTCTTGTGTAACTTGCTCTAGTTGAGCCTCGAAGTCCGCTAGCAATTGCTCGTCCTCCTCGGCCGCTACACCACACGTTAGAAGCATAGAATCGTGAAAACAAAAGGACTTACTGCGTCTACGGTGCTCGAACAGTCTCGACGAAGATAACACTGACAAATCGTATGTCAATGAATGACCGCGTTCGTTACGAGAGAGCTGCTTACGCGAACGTTCCGCAATCCGATCGAAACCTGCCTCAAGCCCATCCATCTTGTGTATCAGCTTCTCAAGACCTGCACGAGCCTCCTGTACGGATGCAAGGGCGCCAGGATGAGGAGAATTTCTCGCAAAATGTTCCAAATCGTCCATGGCAAGCAACAAATCTGTATCACACATTAGCGCTGATTGAGGAGCGAACAAATGGTGAAGGACACACCGTTGAGATCTGCACGTTCAAGAGAGTAAGGAACATCGTCTGAGCCAGTCGTCGAGAAATCTATGCTGGGCACAGGCTCGTCCAGTCCCTTTGTGTCAAAAGGGAGTTGACCATGAACCTCAGAGCGATACAGTTGTCGACGTTTGCGTTCATTGGAGCTGTGGCCGATTAGTAAGCCCCAAAGTTTCAAGACAAGTTTACATGCATACGTACGACATCTTTGCCATAACCTCCAAGATGTTCTGCGCCCGTTGGAAGAAGAATTGGGCTATACTCACGGTCAGGTTGCCATTCCATGACACATAACAAGAATAGCTGAACTCACAGAACTCCTTTCGCCTTACAATCTCTACCACGGTGGCGCCATAAGCATAGAGCATGTTGTGCAGTCGCTGGATGTGTGAGAAACTGGTCTTTACTCGGAAAGATGATTGCAACGAGGTTAGTGTTGGAGGGAGTTGGACGAGGTAGGTATTAAGCTCGCTAATCTGCCGTAGACCACTGATACAGCGCTGCGTAAAGGCATTCTTGATGTAACACACATTAGTACGAACATAATTTGCTGAACAGGCACGCAGGAACAAACCTTGATTTCTATGATATGTTGCAACTCCTCACGGATGGTCGAGTCCAGTTGCCGTAGTTCTAACTGCCATTGAGAAACTGTTGAAGAGCTCATCACAGTCGTGCTCACCTTGTATCTGTCTGTCTGTCTGGGCATTTGGTTCTACTCCCGTTTAACACCTATACATGGCAACTTCGTGATAATTGGAAACACTTACTTTCTAGCGCTCCAGCGACGTTTATAACCTTGGTCGATGCTTCTTGTGAGCGTCTGAAAGATGTCTCTGCATCCTCAAGCGAGCTAACAGTACCCTAATGAACATTGACTCAGGAGGTGTGCAAATTCGTGAAACCTACCTGGTACCTGACGTTAGCACACGGACCGAATCTGTACCGTCACGTAGCTTGGCCATCAAGTCATGGACATGCGCTGTACGGTCCTGCAAGTCCTCTAGCAAACACTTAGTATCGTACCAGCACATATCCCAATGCACTCACGATGCGTGCGCCGGCATGTGTCTGCAACCTGCCGCATCTTCACCTGACTGACGTAGTCTCCTAATGTGCGACCGCGTTCACCAAGCTCCATAGCTTTGCGAACGGCAGGGCTCACAAACTCCTTGTGGATAGTGACACGTTGGACTATCTCGAGATCCGCATCTAGCCCGTTTAGTAGACTTTCTTGCTTCTGCAGTTCACGCTCGGCACTGGCTGTGATAGCCTCGAAAGCTTCTTGTATGGCGAGCACGTGGAGGTCTAGTGAACTTGAGGCGATACGGATAGCTTCGTATTGATAGCGCAGTGACTGCAGAGTACGGTTAACTTCTTCGTGGTGCACTTGTGTGGTCCGCAGGTAGGATGCGGCTAGGTGGGTCGGACGAAATGGAGGAGTCGCGGCAATGTTTTCTAGAACAACAAAATAGGAGTCAGTGTAGGTTCACAGAGAACGTAATTTAATATACTGCTTACCCTCAACTGGAGGCTGCAGTGGCGCTTCCACTCGTAGCTTGCGCAACACAAGGTCAACGTCCAGATCCAAGTATGCTTTGTTGAACACATAGATAGTCTACATAGGCGTTATTCACTGTTCTTTGCTTCGAAAACTTCCACTACACACCTGGTCTTCTACCCCTGCCAAATCCCGAACGTTCTCATTGCGCAACCGACGACCGTCCGGCAAGTAAGCTAGTATGTCTTGCTCGTCCACGCCAGTCTCTTCGTTGAGAAACCTCTCTAAACTTCCTTTCCTGTGAGAGAATTCAGCATAGCAATCAACACAACACAAGCTCTTACGTACCGTTCAATGTCCCAGAGACTCACGTCCGCCTACGCAGCCACACATGTTCAGCACATCCCCTCAGCCACTCGTGGACATGAACTTGCCTGGAACGTCTGGCCGTCCTCCGCACGGCATATTTGGATCATGGTATAGGGTCAAGAGGCGATTTTGGGGACGCTGCGGCTGCGACCTCCTGCCTCGTTCAACGAGTGTTGGGTCTACTTTCGGTAATTCCGGGGGCCACTGCTGGCTCGGTAGGCGCCCAGTCATCAAGTGATCGCCGATCGTCTTCTCCTGCCAAAAAGTTTAGCTCATTGCTGTGGCTGCAACTTGTCCGCATCCTCATCCCCTTCTCGAGATATTGTTGCAGCTATGTCGGCAAAGCTTCTGAAGCGCAAGTCTACGGGGGCTGCATCTGCTGCGAGCAAGAAGGCGAAAACGGCGCATGTGACGCTGAACGAACTACCATGGAAGACTGTAAAGAGCAGACAGGAAGCAGGGTTTCCTAGCGAGATGGAGGGGCTGATGGAGCTGGAGGAAGTCGAAGGGGTGGAGGTTGTCTATGAAGAGAACGCAGGAGGGAGGGTAGCAAAGTTTAAGGTGTGCAGCTTCAGTTCTGATGGTCGTATTCGTATTGACATCCCGAAGGTGAAGGAAGCACCAGCTGAAAGTCAGGAAGCCAGTAGGCCTAGTGGCTCAAGACAGGTCTCTCCTGCTGCAGAGCCTATCGTGGAGGAATTTCCACCATTCGACTGTACGCAACGCTTCTATTCTCAAGATGACCGCCTTCTCACCTCATTGCAGCAAAAACGCTTCTACCCGAATGGCATTCATACTCCCTCCACCCCCAGCTATTCCGTGCCCTGTACGCACAAGGTTTTGTAACCCCTACTCCGATTCAGTCAAAAGCGATCCCTTCAGCAGCGAAGGGGAAAGACGTTGTTGGAGTGGCTGAGACAGTGCGTGCAGACCTCCCTCACTTGTAACGAAACAGCTTTTCATGACGCTAACTACAGGGCTCAGGAAAAACTCTGGCTTACGGATTACCAATACTGAACTGGCTATTGAACGAAGCAACTACGCATAAAAGAGCAGCAAAGTCTAGGCGACCCGTACGCGCTCTCGTCCTCGCACCAACTCGAGAATTGGCTCTACAAGTGTCCTCCCATCTCAACACTTGTCTCAGCGCTGCAAGCGCACCTTCACCAGAGGTCAAGACTGAAGAGCAGGACGACGTTATTCCGAATGAGAAAAGTAAGCAAAAACGAGCATCGAATAAGAAAGGAAAGAAGAAGGAAGCAGTCGCAGACTCGTCCACAAAACCGAAGGGGCCGCCCTTGGTTAGTGTAGCCGCTATAGTCGGAGGTATGTCCGCACACAAGCAACGTAGGATACTGGATCGCGGCGTCGACGTCTTGGTCGCTACGCCCGGTCGACTTTGGGATATTTTGCAAGAGGTTCGTACGCGTGAATTGTGCTCTTTGAGTGGGAAACTAAGTAACTTGATGTGCTCGAACAGGACGATGAGTTAGCGAGTCAGATCAAGAGACTTAGGTTCTTGGTGCTTGACGAAGCAGATAGGATGATAGAAGCAGGCCATTTCGCCGAGCTCGACAATATTCTGCGTTTAACGTTAAGGCAGTCAGAGTGCGCCATCTCTCCCTTGCATTGTTTATTCCATACTCATACTCTGTTCAGGGAAGACCAAATCGAGCCCGATTTCGGCGGTGTCTCCGCAGAGGACGCACAAGACGTAGACGCAGAACCGACAACGGAAGAAGAAATGCAGACATTCGTGTTCTCTGCGACGCTAAGCAAGGATTTGCAGCGTAATCTGAAGAAACGCGCAAGGCCGAAGGGAAAGAAGCGCCATGCGCCTGCTTCTACTCTTGGTAAGAGACACGAAATGGAACGGAGCGATGAAGATACTAACATTTGTGTAGACGACCTTCTCATGCGACTCGACTTCCGAGATCCTCAGCCCGAGATTATCGATCTGAGTCCAGAGGGCGGAGTCGTATCGACACTGAAGGAGAGCAGGATTGACTGCCTGGCCAACGAGAAGGTACGCTCCAACTGCGCGTTCTCTGCTCCATATTCTAACGTTGATTCAGGACGCTTTCTTGTATTACTTCCTTTTGAGGTACCCTGGAAGGACGCTCGTCTTCTTGTCATCCATTGACGGCATACGACGACTTATGCCCCTGATGGAACTACTCGAAATCAACGCTTTCCCTCTCCATTCACAACTCGAGCAGCGTCAGCGCCTCAAGAACCTTGACAGGTATTTATATGATGTCACCAATGCTAACTATTGTATTGCTGACCCTCGATGATGCAAGGTTCAAATCCACCGCCAACTCAGTCTTACTTGCAACCGACATCGCAGCCCGCGGTCTCGATATCCCCTCCGTCGACCACGTCGTGCACTACCAAATCCCCCGCTCAGCGGACGTGTATGTCCACCGGAATGGCCGAACCGCGCGTGCCATGCGTAGTGGTTTCAGTTTACTCATGTGCGCGCCGGACGAGCGTAAGCTTGTCAGGGGCCTGCTCGGCAGTCTCAAGCGCAGTAAGTGCTACCATGTATACTCGTTGGATCTCGGTTGCTGAATGCTCTGTTTTAGGTGAGGACGAGATACCTGAGATATCGGTGGAGCATTATCTTTTGGACAAGCTGAAGGAGCGAATTCAACTTGCCCGCTCGGTCGATAATGCACAGCATAAAGTTAAGAAGGAGAACCACGAAAGGCATTGGCTTAAAGAGGCCGCGGAGGCGATGGAGTTGGAGTTGGACTCCGATTTCGAGTTGAGGTGCGTTCAAGTTCAACGAAACAAGTATGGGCGAAACGCACATGGGTACTGATCTTGATGTATTTGTGTGTAGCTCGGGCGATGAGCGTAAAGGTGGACCCACAAAGCACCAGCGGAAGAACGCGAGCGTGAAGACGGCTGCGCTGAAGGCTGAACTGAAGCAGTTGCTGGCGCAGCCACTCGTGGCGCGGGGTGTCTCTACGCGGTACATCACGTCGGGGAGTAGACCCATCGTCGACGATGTGATAAGCGGCACATGTGAGTATTCCTGGATATCACATCCCAGTCTCTTTTACTGTATCCCCGATCTAACGACGCTTTGCAGACCATGAACAGATGGTAGGCCTGAAGAAGTCGCAGGCAGGGGAAGATGTGCTACCAGCTAAACGTCGCAAGGTCAAGCCAGAGCAGCAGGAGTGGACTGGCATTACTGCAGAATGAACATGCCTGTTGTGATCTACGTTGTATTCAGTACTTGCACGCCCGTATACGTACAAGTCATTTACGTGCTTAGATTGCCTTAGGCGCCTGTCATGCCGATCCACATGCTCTTGGTAGCCCATTACGCCGATGTATCTCACATCTCTCTAATCACGACTCTGCTGCTTTGTATGTTTTTCGTACGACCACAAAGCATCCTCCAGACTGTCCAATAGGCCCAACGAGCCCGCCATGCACCCAGAAGGGCATTGTCTGAGCTCGAATTTTCGAGGCTTACCATAAATAGATTTAATCCCGCTAAAAAGACGTGGCATGCACGCAGCAGCGAGGAGCCGCCCGAGTCACCACTTACTTTCCCTCTTTCCTTCTCCCTTCTCTGACAATTTCCAGCTTTCCGCAAGCACAGTATAATGATGACGCTCAACTCACCGCCATCCTCGCCGCTCCTTTCTTCACGCTCGCCAACGAGGCACATCCCCCTTCGTCTGCCTGACGTCGCTAACCTGATCGTCAAGCTGCGGCGCCATAGCCGGAAGGCGCAAGACACCGTCAACGCACGGGCGTACCCCATACATTCGTCGTCCGGGGAGCCCAAGACCCATCCTGCTCTGGAGGGAGACGATAAGACTTCTGAGAGGAAGATTCCCTTGGTGGAGGAGCGTCGGTTTTTGTGCAAGGGCGGGGTCGATGTGAAGAAGCTGCTTAGGACTATGAGGGCTACGCTGTTAGAAGAGGCACAGAGTATTGGTGCGCATGTCCTTGTTGACGAACAGTGAGTGTATTTTGTGCTTGCTATTGGGCGAAGAGCTCCTGAGTACTCATGATATTTATTCAGATGGACAAGCTGTGTGCATAGTCCTCGCCGTGACGGTGTCTACAAAGTAGACGTAAGTTTCATACCTCATCAAACGTTGCTCAGATATATTAACACATGTATGCAGATTCGCTATGTTGCATATGCGACACGCTCTCGCATTCCGGACCCACAGCAGCCAGTTGCTCTCGATCAAGCACAGGGTGTCAGCGGTTTAATGACCGTCCTTGCTTAAAGCCCATTCCCTTTCGATTCATTCCCATTTCATGCCTTCCCCCTTCATCATACTCACGTTTACACGAAACCAATATCAAACGGACTTTAATTCCTTTCACGCAAACACATGCTCTCCCTGACCCCTTATTTATTTGCTTTCCCCTTGTACCATCATTGCTCTCGGCCTGTATAACACATTTCTTCGTTTTTGTTCAGGCATTATCTGCCTCCCTCACTCATTCCCGCATCGTCTCCCTCCATACGGACTAACTCTCCCATAATCAGTTTATAGTCTCCTTAATCCCCCTCTCTTGGCACTGTACGTTTCGATTGTCCAATTGTTTGACCAACATAAATGTTCTTGTAGATACAATTGGGCGCAAAGACGGTGAAATATGTACAATGCAACCTTCAATTATAGCTCATGTTTTACTCACAAGCCTTGCATGTGGAGAACGCGCATAATGAAAGCTTTGTTTGTGGGCGCTTCCGGCCTACATGTTGTCTGCTACGACGCTGGCGCTTGAAGGAAGTCATGCAAGCCTTTGTGCAGTTGCGAACATAACCACCACCGTCTCGGACGTTCTACACGACAGTCTCGACCATTCACAACGGAAGAAAGCTAGTGCAACCATTAAAGCTAGCTACCGGTGATTTAACGGTTGTACTTTCTATCAACGATCTGAGCCTCTGCAGACTTGGACTAGAACCGGACCCTCAACATCTCTGCACAGTCTCCTGACCTCCTTCACCGGAACAGCCTTGCTTTCTTAGTTTTTGAGTTTCAATTACCGCAAACCATGTCTCGACCAGATCCACAACGTACACCCACCACACCTCTGCCAAGTCTCAGAAGACCAAAACGTGCACTCTCCGCCGCAGGTGGTCCAAACCGCCCGCCCACCCGTCGGCCCTCGTTCACAGGCGGACTGACTCGCGCTGCAGGCATCCCAATCCCACCCGTCCCAGGCCAGAAGCAAGCCCAACGGACGTCCAAGACAACACAGAAACTTGTCGTGCTCCCGTCCGCACCGCAGACGAAACCGCTCGCGGAGGATGACGAGGATATTCAGCATGGGTATGAGACGGATCGGGGTGTGAGAGATGTGAAGAGCGAGGGAGAGCGGATGAGCAAGGAGCAGAGGCAGAAGGCGGGGTATAAACGTATTACTGCGTATTGTGTGTCGGAGGGGTTCAAGATGAAGTTGCTCACTGGGTTTCTGAAGCGGGAGCACAACGTACAGCCGAGGGTCTTCGACGAGGCAGTCTATGCGGTGCGTGTTTTCTTATTCTGGTAGCTCTCTGGTATTTACGAATCGTGCAGATGTATCATCTTCCACTTCTGCCTGGTTATGGACCTGGCATAAACGTTCGCTCCTCCGCCGCACCTTCGACAATACCCACACCCACAGCCGAAGACATCATCGCACCCGCCGAAGGCGAAGAGACAGCCGACGAGGGTGTCTACTTCCCAAGCTCAGCCCCAACTGCCCAATTAGAGGGCTTTTCACCCGGAACATCTCCACTGAACGTCAAAGACTACGCGACAGACGTCGAGACCCCCAAGCTCGCAGCAGCCAATCTTCCGAATTCCGCTGCTGCTGCTTCGCCACAGAGACGTGCATCACCGCCGCTTGACCCTGATACGTTTGGTGAAGCTATATTCTTCCAGTATGGTGTGGTGGTGTTCTTTGGGCTCGACGTCTCGCAGGAACATAGTATCCTTGAAGATGTGGAGGGCGCGAGCATCATGGTCAAACCTCTCCCTGAAGACCGGTGGGAAGTCGAGGAGTGTCACTATGAGGTACCTACCAATCATGAATTCCTCTGTCATCTTGGTAGATCGTTGACTCTGCCATACTCAGTACAGGCCCTACATCGCCTATCCGCGCATTTACAACGACTTCTTCAGTCAGTTAACATTACTTACCTTTTACCTGTGCCAGTACTAACTAACTACTTTACGTAGCGTTTAAATCCCACTCAACCCTCCTCGCCCTCTCCGTCTCCCACGCACTCGCCCAATCCACCCTCCTAGCCCGCTACGAAACCCTAACTCACGCCATCCTCTCCGCGCCCGCCACCACCGCCATACCCATCCACCTCGCCTCCACAGGATCTCTAAAGTTGACGCGCACGGACGCGTTGAAGCTTACCGGCAAGCTGTTCAAGCTGAGACGGGACGTCAATTTGGTGAGCAATGTGTTGGATATTCCGGATTTGTTTTGGGAGGAGGGGCAGGCGAGTGTGAGGAAGTTGTATGATGCTGTTAGGGATTATATGGAGATTAGTGTTCGGGTGGGCGTGTTGAACGAGAAGTTGGCAGTGGCTGAAGACTTGGTACGTTCCATTGTATTGGTGGTGTCCATCATATGTCTGATGTATTCTCGTAGCTTGACGCTATCCACGACCACCTCAACACAAATGCAATGGACCGTATAACATGGATCATCATCTGGTATGTTACCATTTCCTTTACATAACAGAGCGTAACCATAACTGCATCCCATCTAGGCTTATCGTGGCCGCCTGCCTAGTCGAAGCTGTAAGTCCACCAACCAACCATTCACAATACGTATTAACCTGACTCTAAACCATTCGCTCTTCAGGGAGAGGTCCTCGCACGGTTAGTAGTCCACGCGACGAAAGAAACCATCAAGGTCCCGGATGTGGCCACCGTGGCGAACATGACTGGAGATCAGGCGATTCAAGTTTTGCAGCAGCTCGCACTTGCAAAGCGGGTAACGCAGTAATTACGCTTTTTCCTTTTAGGCTTATGCATGTTCCTCGCTATCTGGACTTTTATCAATACATGATTGGATAGCTTTGTAGTATTACAACGTACGTGTGACCTTCGTCTTTCGTCGGTTGATTTGATTTCAAGTTGAACTCATATTCTGTTTTGCAGACTTTCAATTGAGAGATAAGATTCCTTTCAGAGATATGTACTTTGGGTATAAGTACGCGCTTTCCGTGCAGTTCGTTAGTGTCCTGAACTGTCCAGACTGGTATGGTCGCCAGTAAACGGCCATGTGTACCTATTGGCTGAGCTCAGAGACGAGAAGACAGTGGTCGTGAGAGCAGGGTCGTAAGCAAGTAACGCATGACACAAGAGGACATACTGAACAAGGTTATTTCAGAGAAGCACAAGAACAACGCCTGGCATTGCGTTCGGTAGTTTGACTGGCGAGATACGCAATCAAAGATCGGGGAAGATAGGGATAAGTTAGTACGATACAAGCTGGGGCCACGGCAGTTCATAAAGGGTCGTGAAAGAGACAAAAAGACAGTGGCTCGTGAGAGCAGAGTCGTAAGTAAGTCGTAAATCGTAAGCAGGGGTCGTAACGATCCACAGCAAGTATGCACAGGCCATTGTTACAGTGTGACCCAGAATCCCGTTAAGAGTACAACTCGACGACTTTTCCGCTATATTCTCTGAAAATATTACAGAGCACAGTTCCACTTGTAAGCCTGATAAAACTATTTCGTTACATGTAGAGAGCACCTGTTTGCTGTGCGAGCTCAGCGCTCACCGGCTACCTCCAATCATTTAGGCGCTCACCTTTCCCGGTGCCAGTGATTGCGCATGTATGCGCATGCACCGTTCACTGTATACCACCACTACAGTCACTGTGCGCACTTTAACACGACGTTAACCGGGCATCTCACTTGCTTCTTGACTTGAAATTTGTGGCCCATAGGCTCCTCATACCTCACGCTCCGGATCTGACATACGTGAGTTGGGCGGAAGATCAGATATCAAAGTGAAGTGCTAACTGTCGTCCTTGTCGGTAGACACGCTGTGGAACATTGGGTGGAGGCCACATTGAGACTACCTCACTGCTTCTGGAGTCCAGTTTATGTCAGCTACTGCAGCAGACATTCCGCCCGAGTTATTCGACATTATACTCTACTACGTCTGCGAGTATGCTGACCGGCTGCTTGACCTGGGGTCCGATGAATATGGCAGAGAGCTGCCGAATCGGAAAGAGGCCGTCAAGGATGTCGCAGCCAGCTCCCTAACCTGTGTCCGTTGGGCCAAAATCTGCCGTGCGAATCTCTTCCAGACCTTATGGATCAAAGACTATGAAGACCTCCGCCGATTCTCATCCCTTGTGGCGAATGTGCCGAGTAATTTATTACCCGTCTCAGAATACATTCGGAGTGCGACGTTGGTGCAGCGCATAGGGGATCGTCCGTGGCTCTATCTTTCTCAGTTACAGCCATCCCTATTTCCGTTCAAGCCCCACACCTTCATTCACTTTCAAATCTTAGACTCCCCTGACGTCCACATACGCTCACAACAGCCAACTCATCGTCGCCTCTGTTACGGTATCCCTAGAACCCTCCCCATGATTCGTCCTGAGAGTGTTCATATCATTAACCCCCATTTCCGAACTCCTCACGATCTCATCTCACTCCTGCGCAAGTTCTCCAATGAAAAACGCATCACTAGTAGTGGCATGACACACATTCTATTTTCCAACATCACGTGGATCGCTCAGCCATCTTTCCAGGATAATATGCTTTTCAGGGACGTACTAGAAATCGCCCCATACAGCATCTCTACTTCAGTCGAAAGCCCCCTGCACATCAAAGACGAGATCCTGAGCCAGCGAAGATTAGACGGGTCCACTCTGCCTCGAAGCAACTACCTGTTCAGCGTGGAAGTGGCCTGGCTGACGTACTCTATTTGTATGCGCGACATGCTGCCCTTTTCCCGCACTGCGATAATACACGCGTCCATACTTCCGCGACTCCATTTATCGGCTCAGCGCGCCATACTTCATATCGGGATGTGCCTGTGCCAAAATAGCGGGGTAGCACAACTCAGGATTTCCTCACAACACGAACGACCAATCGTCTTCAAAGAGGATGACAGTGAGTACCCTTCTACGTTCACTCCCCGTGCTGTAGACGTTTTTAATGCTCTATGAAGATTTCATTCCTATATGCACTTGGTCTGTCACGGAACATGGTGATAGAAAGCCGGACGTGCTTTTCGGGCTCTTTGCCTCCAAATCTACGATGGACATTACGAGGGGTGTCGACTGCATCGCTCTTATCTGCGTCAGCATTATAAGCTATTCTTTTGAGCAGGAACTATCTGCCGAGGCTACGTGCAATGTCAGTGGTATCTTGATCTGCGCAGCAAGAAGTGCAGTGTCAGTGGTATCTTGATTCGCGCAGCAAGAAGTTTGGTACTTGGTACATAATAAGTGCGGTGTCAGTGATATCTCGATCGGCGCGCGCGATGTTTGGCCTTGTCACACTCCTGCCCATTGGCCCAGCCTGAGGCGAATCGGTAAGCTCCATTCTCTCATACTCCTACTCAAACACTAAGTTATCATCAGTGCCAAGTCGCCGTGTATGCGGACTTATTTGTTTGACAGCCGAATTCAAAACGATAGACCCGTAACGGATAAATCGCACAGACTCGGTTCGAGCTGAGCACTGGCGGAGGTA